>CAXKUT010000283.1:0-14001 GCA_964057025.1 Standfussiana lucernea | reverse complement strand
AGGACGTCAGCGCCGCATGGACATTCCTGAGCACATACATACATCTTATCCAGCGATCATGCCCGTCCAGCACAATAACCAACCTGGTAAGTATTTAAGTTTGCACACATTAATATAAATGTATCCATATACCTACGCAAACTTAATTATATCGATTACACGAAAACACAAAAGCTCTACAAACGAATAAGCGGAGATAATCACAGTGCAAGCAACCAGAAAGGGGTACCTAGATAGTATAGCTATGATAAGCATACAACGCTGTTAGATAATATTTAAGAATTAACTATAAGTACGTAATCAAAAATTCTATTTCTAAGTAAATGTTCCTAAACTTTTGTAAAGAGGGTCAACACGAATACACACTCTTGTGTTTCTGGCAAAAAGTCGCCACCGGCTTTTTGTTTTCCATGATCCGTTAACAGAGCATAGAGTACACTGCTGGGATACATTAATTGTTAAAATTGTTAACAGTACATTAAACAAGCAGCATTAGTTTCGAATATGGCCACGCGCTAGAAGAGCCTTGTAGTTGTTATAACAACTATAAGTTTTTTTTTTTGTATTTTTTAGGGGCTTTTGGTCAATTTAAATACATTTCGAAAAACAAACCAAAAAAGCAAAAAGCCATTGTTCTTTAGCAGAGAGATGACTTCCAATATCTACACAGCGAATAATTTTCCCATTTTTAGGGTTCCGTACCTCAAAAGGAAAAAACGGAACCCTTATAAGATCACTTTGTTGTCCGTCCGTCCGTCCGTCCGTCCGTCCGTCCGTCCGTCTGTCAAGACCGTTTTTCTCAGGAACGCGTGGAGGTATCAAACTGAAATTTCTATATGATACTTAGTTCTACTGTCCCTGGAAGCTGTAGAAAAATCAACCTTCTAAGTCAACGCAATCAAAAGATACAGCCACTTAGGCCGCAAATTTCCGCAAATTTTCGAAACTCGCACGGGAATCAAAACCTACAGGGTACTTCCCGTGAACTTAGAATCTTGTTTGTACGAAGTCACGTCTTATAGTACAGATATAGGAAAAATTACGAAAACCGTAAATTTTTAGTTTCGTCATATAAAAAAAAGTTATATACCCACAGGTTTGTACGGAACCCTCGGTGCGCGAGTCCAACTCGCACTTGACCGGTTTTTTAAATTAGCATTTCAAATATCTTCTTTATTTTTTGCACATCTCCTTTCACCAGCATTGCCTACACTTGACAGAATGACCATTTCTTAGTAAATATTTTCTTTTACGTGCAGCAAATAAAATAAGATAACACTGCACTGTATGCTAAGAGGCACGTATTTAAACTAACTACGAATTGCTTGTCTATGGCCATATTTGACAATGTATAGACAAGTTTGAATTTGACATTTCACTTCATTCTGAAAATAAACATTTCATTTCAATGTTTTTCGTGTGTAGCGTGTTTTAATATAACATCCTAAAATATATTACAAGCAAAATATTGGACAAATTGAATGATAATCTGATAGTTAAAACTGATGTCAGAGACTTCATTGCAAACCGCCAAGGAAGAGCTACCGCCGTCCAAGATCCCTGAATCCGTACGGGTTAGTAGAGTCGCAATGAATAATATCCCTTTGTTTTTATTATTCACGAAAACAATACTTTGGGTCCTAAAATGCAAAACAGATTGACAACAATGTACTTCTTCACTAAACAGTCCACTACATTCATACATTATATTTTCAGAAAATAATATCAATGGAAAAAGAAAATGAGTCGAACTCCAACCGAAAATCCAGGATTGACCTGAACGCGCTTCCCACCCGTCAGTACCTCGACCAGACAGTAGTGCCAATACTGTTGCAAGGGCTATCTGCGTTGGCCAAGGAGAGGCCCCCGGACCCCATCAACTATTTAGCTGCATACTTATTGAAGAACAAGAGTACCTTCGAGAGCAACTCCTCCGCCAACAACAACCCTCCTCCAAACCCTCAACCATAATACTTCCATAGTTGTAAGATGTACAGCACAAATATGCTGTGCAGTAATAATATGCACATTGTAATAGGTTCTCAATTTTGGTTTATAATTTTGTGACAAAGACTTAGCCGCTTATTGAAATATGGCAATAATAGAATTTTCCTACATTTTAGAAATAACTAGTAATAGAAATCCAAACTATTGTTACAACTGTTAGTTGTAATGATCATTTTTGCTCTACAGCAAAGTGATCTTGGTGAAAATGTAAACTAAGTAATGTACAACTTAATGGCATTTTTGCTAGTCAATTACTTGCTCAAGACGATGCGGCTGCTAGCTATCTACACATTTCGTGTTTTAGTAGTAGTTCGGAAACACATTTCCAATCCTGAACCATATGTAAGAAATGTTGCGCACTTAGTTAAGTACTGAAGAAATGAGATGATAGTTTATTAGATAGTAACTTCATGCATGTTATTACAGATGACATTGTCTTATGATACAAGAGTGTGTGACATTAGCCTTGATATATCTAGAAATGATAATCACTTAAATGTTCTCAATGATGTTCTCAACAAAATAGATTGAATTAATGTAGAAGTAATTTTATTTTGCTATTTAAAATAAATAATCTAAGACCAAATATTACTATTTCTTATTTTATGGTACAGAAAATATTTCTTTTCTAATGTGTGAAACATCACATTATTATTTTTCTTCTTGGAGAAAGGTAAGCAAGTTGAGGTTTATTTTTGGAATTATGTGGTTTAGTCACATTGTGTTAGGTAATTTATTTTTATTCAAAGTAAAACAGGTACAACCAAAGTCATATTTCAATCAATTTAATCAACCAAAAGTCCCTAAGGTACTCATTGAGCAAATACTTGACACCATCCATTCACTTATACAACACAATAACAAGCACTAAACAAACTCATTAAACTAATAACTCATTTTGGTTTCTCGGCCTCCTCAAAGAACTGTTGTCTATGCAACAGCCAGGAGTCATTGTCATCTCTCCCTTCATCTTCGGGCTCGATTGACGGCTCTTCGAAGTGAAGAATGTCGGTGACGCAGCTCTCGTCGGTGAGAGAAGGCACTGAGTCTGCTACTGGCAGTGGGACTGGCTCGTCAGGCAGGAAATCTGCGATATAAGCCGTGACGTTGCGTGCACGCCATGTTGCGACCTTACCTGAAAGGTATGGATATAAATTTTAAATTTAATTATTTATAATGGCGACGAAGAAGTAGGCAGTAGTCCTCGAGACCGAATTTCGGCTATCGTGGCCAATCTCAGCGGAGACAAGCCATGGACGTGGAGGTAGCATAGTGCACAAGAGTGTGTGCAGATACAGGTGTACTCGTTCTTCCTTACTCTTCATACAAAGACTGAGAAGTGATTAGTTTTGTTGTTTAAGGACCTTGGGGGGCCAGTAGTCAGTAGCGACATCTATCCGACTACATCAGAACTACGCAACTAGCGAAAACAACAGCTGAAGTCACACAATTGTGCACCTCGCAAACAGTGTCTACTGCGGAGTCAGGATATGCCCAATTCTGAACTCAATTCATAGTAAATCTCGTATCAGTTGGGCAATAGCCCGACAGATCCATGCGACAGAAATATCTTTCTTAGGCCTTAGATTTACACTTCACTTGATTCCTCCAATGCCTAAAGTCCATCGTTTGTTGACAAAAAGACTACTGATGCTCTAACCCCTAGGCACATAGCCTGGGATTAGTCAAATGAGACACAATTATCTATTGTTCGTAGCTCTGTCAGCGGTTCTCGAAAGGTTAATGCATTTTTTGACATTTTAAATCGTGCATGTATAACAGACACGATTAGATAAATCCCGTTTCGCTAAAATTATAATATTAGTTCGAGGTCACTTGCGGTCGACGCCCTCAATAAAAAATCAGACTCGTATAAACATGCTTGCATTAGATTTGCATAAAAATTATAAGTAACTACCAAATCGGCAGTTCGGCAGTGGCACTAATAACTAAATCCCACGCTTAAAAGCTCAAAATTATGATCACCAACTTTTAATTTGCAAAATAGCATCAATTTACATAGGAAAACCAAACACCCTGTTTATGTGCATAGTAAGCCAACAAACTCGGCAGCGCTTGCTAGTAGATTGTAAGCTTCATTCAATTCTTCGTTCAAAACTTACATACCACTATCAGAAATCCTTACCTGCTGTCTCATCAAACTCTGTGGACTCCTCTTCCTCCAACCTCTCTTCTTTCACCCCTTTTTCTTCCTTCTCTTCCTCGCCTTCACCGAATTCCTCACTAGCTGGGTCTTTTATAAGCAGGTAGAACCCGTGTTGCATACAATTGGTATCAAAGACGAAGCACCCCGGCCCCTTGGGTTTCCCTTTCAACCAGGAGCCATGGTAACGGTAACGGGGGTATATAATTTGTCCGGGACCTTGTATGGTCCCTTCGACCCATGTTCCCATGAATTTTATTTGGTACTCGGCGAAGAAGTAGGTCCCCATTCCGTGTCGCTTGCCTTTGAACCAAGCGCCCTCGTAGATGTCGCCGTTGGGGTAGTAGTAGGCGCCGAACCCTTGCTTCAAGTCATGTCTCCAGTCTCCTTCGTAATGAGAGCCGTCTGGGTACACCATCCGACCGACTCCGTATTTCATGGCTCTTCGCCATTCGCCTAAAAGGAGAAACATATTAGATGCGCATCCTGTCCCAGCAACGCAACGCTGTGTAACTGATTTGGCACATCAATGCAGCACAAATGGAAAAGTTTGAGATAAAGGTACTTACAACAAAATCTTATCGAAACTACTTGTTTCATCATCCACTGGCCGACTTCCTCCACTGCTGGGTATAGTTCTCTCATTGTTTGTGCCAATCTTCACGCTCCTGTGCCAGCTACTTTAGATACTTAGTATGTTGAGTCTCTCATCAAAAATATAGGTACTAATCACTAAATCTACCAAAACTGTTTACTCTTTCCGCAGGTCTCAGGTTTCCATACCTTCGTAACGAGCGCCGTTCTTGATGAACACGTACAAGCCTTTCCCGTTCCTCTGTCCACGGCAGTAGCACCCTGTGTAGTAGTCTCCATTGGGAAGGATTGCCCATCCCTCCCCGTGCCTGTCGCCTTGAGGATTCCTCTGTCCTACGTAGGTCTAGGAAACTTTGCTTGTTAAGTAAAAGAAGCATAAAAATATGTACTTACTGACATAAAAAATATAAAAACGTAATGAATAGAAGTCTAAAGTATCGGTGTATCGAGTAGCAAGCAAAACCACAGTCTTGTGGAATATATTGTGTGTAGATAACGAAACTACCAGCTAGTACGCTAAGTACGAGTAGGTAGACAAGACACCAAATATTAAAAGTTTCCAAACAGCAGTGGAAGGTGACTCTTGAACGGGTCAAGTTCTTGATTTATACCAGTCAAGTTGTTGTAAGTATTCAAGAAGTGAATAAGATATTAGTAGTTACCCCGATGGTATCAACATCCTCTGGTCCTTCGCCTTTTTGTTCTGCCATTGTTTTTATTTGATTTGATTACAAACACAGGATAAAATTTCGAAACATTATTGTCAGATAATTGACATTCAAAACTTGATGTCCGTCATCGTCAAGGAAAAATAAAACAACGACCAAAATAACAGTAAATAGGTCTCATGTATCAAGTAGATATGTCATTCAAGAATGCAAAGAACAAAAATAAACAGAAATAGCTTTATTTCTCACACACCCAGGTCTGAATAAATTAATAACACATTATAATCAAAATTGAAGCAAACTACGCAAATGGAACGAGTTTAGTGAGCTGGGACAACTTATCTAGAACATGAAACCGTGTGAATCAATGGCTGACTAGACTCTAGCTAGGCAATAGTTACAAGTGCAGCTTCAAAGCACAAGCAAACGAAGAATGTAAGTTAATTCAATAATAAGATAAATCATGTTTTCAATGAAATTTTAGGAACAGAATAAGGAGCGTAAATAAGTAATTCAGAAATCCTGTAGCATTATACCAGCCCACTGGGAAATCACAGACAATAAAATTAATGTATAGCCTCATAATTAACCAATTTTTCAAATATTTTTTATAAAATTAATAATTATTAATAACAATAAGTAAGCAAGAGACAAGAAATTCAAATGTCTGTCGAAGGAAAGACGAAAAACCCTAAATCTAATGACCTACAGTTACAAGTCATAAAGTAATTTTGTACTTTTCGGTTTCCCGCTACAATTTCTTGGCGTGGCAAGTAATACATCACATCACACTCGTCTCTAAGGGTCATAACGCTAACTAAATTCAGTTTTATATTTATAAGGTCGACACAGTTCTGCTCTTTAGGTCACGAGACAGCGGACCGTTGACCTCAATCAAGTCGGATTCCATCTGCATTTATTTTGAACAACTTTTTATTGACTCGTTCACCTGCTTCGATCGAACCCACTTTGACACTAAACTAGGAAACGTTAACTGTTTATTGTTTATGTTATGTTTAGCGCGGTGGAGCTTGCGGTGGCGCATCTTCTAGCTTACCCCAAACTACGTTGCACATCTCACGCACTAGGGCCTGTTCTCCTGAATCTAGGTCTGGAGCTGGCCTTCTTCGCTCACGCTCTACGCGTTCTCTTACTTCTAAAACCTGTAGAGCACGAACCACGGCTTCAGGGCGTTCGTTTCCTCCATTTCCAAGTCCTTTCTCTGCCTCTAAGCGCCGAACCTTTTGTTCTAAGTCTTTGACATATTGTACTGTTCGCTCTGCAAGCTGCGGATGTGTGATTGGTATTGCAGGCGCAGTTCGTATACCTTCCTCGGCATTTGTCCCGCTACTGCTGCCATCTCCGTCATCTCTCTCCCGTCCTGCTGCACGTCCACAATTACTACACGTACTCCTCTCACGTTCTTCGTCTAAGTACAAGCACAATTCCTTCAACTCTAAATTATCACGAATTAATTCTTGTTGTTTATCATCCAACTGTCTCAATTTGTTTTGGTATGCAGATACTTCCTGTCGCATAACGGATGCTGTATATCTTCCAAATCGTTGCCATTCGCGAGCTAGTTTTCTACCTTTCTGTCGATCATCATCTAAGAAGCAACACAAATCTCGAAGTTCCTGATTGTCGTCACTCAATCGGCGATTAGCTTCTTTCAGCGCTTTTATCTGGGCTAAGAGCGCTTGAATCTGTGTTTTCTGATCAGTCGACGCTCGAGGTCCCTCGGGTTCTACACGTTTAGTAAATTTGAGCATGTCAGCTGATCTTCTATGAATCTGTTCTTCTTCAATATTCCGCTGAGCTCGCTGGATGTCGTCAGCACTTCTTGCTCGTACAGTTGGCTCTACGGGTTCGTGCACAACAGCTTTCGTCACCACCTCTGATGGCCGTGGCATACGAAGTGCGCCCGATGGTTGAGGATATCCTGGAGGATAGCCTTGAGGATATTTCAAAAAATGAATAGATCCTCCACTGTACGAACCGGGAACAACACCATGCGCACCTAATGGGTACTGCGACTTGCTAGGATCGATAGATTTGCCAGCGTATGGTGGTTTATACTCCTTGGCGGACGGGTCGATAGTGGCTAGTTTGGGTCCGCTCGCGGCTAGAGGAGGCGGATGATATCGCGGTGGAAAGTTGACCGGTTCTGGGCCCTGTTTACCTAGTTGCTGCTTCTGTTTATTAAATTGGCCTGCGTTCTGGTTGATTGACATTGTCGTTGGAACCGTGTTTGGTTACCAGCTCAGTCAATACATCGCTTTTTGGAGCTCATTTCCAAATCTTGCAGATCACGTAGATGCGAAAGACGAGACGGCATGAGTTCAACGATTGGTCCTTGAATGAACAGAGGTGGGGAACGCCGCCGGCTGCGTAGGCTGTAGAGCGTGGCATTCGCGCAATTAACTCAACCGTGGTTCTTTGTGTTCACGAAAAGCACTTGTTACACACAATATGGGAGCACAATTAACTATTTACTGTCAGAGTTTTGATGACATCTAGGGAATCAAACGTTTATGTGATGTTGTTTTCAAAAAGCAGGTTATGCGTGTCCGTATGTCGACGGTACGACGCGGGCGCGCGCGGGGCGCATGTCTCGGACTGGCCCGGCGGCGCTACCTGCGCGGAGGCTTCAACGCGCGCGGCCTCTCGCTCTGGCGCACCGTCTCACCTGCGTGCACGCACACAGACGCGCCGCTGTACACCAAGCAATCATTGACTCCGAGTAGTGGCACACTACGACACACTCGCATCGCATCTGCGCGTCAACCTCGACGACGCGCAGGCGCAGCCACCGGGATCGCTCTCAACTATTCATACTCTTGATTGAATTGCATAGGTACCTTTTGTATGACAACACAATAGTATACGAGTACTAGCGGAAGAGAACTTTCGATGTTTCTGTGTGTAAAGCAAAATACTTTGGTATATCTACTATGTATCTAGCTTGTACAATATACATATGGCATACATGTAGTAGGATCATTTGGAGCACCCAAAAGCCTGTAAAGAATACGTCTATTTTGTCCATATCTCAGAAATCTTTGTTTTCAATCTGCATTCACATCGTAGAAATCATGACACCATGGAAGGTCGACACCATCTCCGCTTCACATCACCTTGCTCTATCGAAATAAATCAACCTTGACTGCAGCAGAAGCAGGTTGGGACTTAAGCTGTGATAAATTATGTTTACAAAAGTTATCCAACTTAATACCAATTATTATTAGTAAAGGTGATTCATACCTAAGTATTTTCTCATGTTTATCTGGCTATCTTACATTCACACTCCAATATCCAGCCTAATCCTGTAGTATGGTTTAATTAAATTCTGAGTACAGCAGGTATGTAATGTACCCTGGCACGGTCCGTTTCGTGACCACCTCCATAGTAAAGCTAGAGAAGTCGCTAACTTGTCTACCTAATACCTAATGGGTGTAAAAAGACGAAGCCGAAAAGCAATTTTATTGCTCTCTCCGTCATAGCGGTTTTTTTTGTTCTGGGCCATACCTGGGAACCTTCTAGTTACGGAAATATTGAAAGTCAAAGTTCCAACATTTTGACAAGTTCAAATAAAATTATTAATTAAATGTAAAATTAATTAATTAATTTAATTACTTTACTTTAAATACCTCCATGGCCCCTGTACTATTTAATGCATCCATCAGATTCAGATTCAGATTTATTTATTTGTAAACATAGGTAGGTTACAGATACACGTGAGTGTGAGATGTTACATTTTTGTTGGTCCTCTATGCTTTGCCATTAGGCGTACAAATATTAACATTTATTTAATTATTTATCTTACAATATTTAAACAATCAATTACTCATATCAATTAAACTTATTAAGAAATACAATGTTTTGATTGCTTAACATTGGGTCCTACATGAAAACGTGTTACTAATTTTAATGTCTAGAATGCTTGGTTGCCGGCTTCGTGAAGGATCAGTTTACAACTTGTCTTAGTGGAGAAGTCGGTAACTCAATCAATCTACCATTAACTCATTATATGTTTGACTCTACGTGTCTGTCTATCAGATTCAGTCCCTGTCTCATTGTGATTGCAATGCGCTCAGTAGTAAATCTAGACGGAACTTTTCCTAGGCGTTCTATTCGTCGATGGACGACTTGAATTTCCGAAATTCCGAATTACCTCTAAAAACAAAGTAAGTACCTACAATAGGTGCATAGTTTTGTGACACAGTGTATTGAATGTTTTTCTTTTATAAATTTATGCCCGGTATGGCTAGCAGTGACTAGCGCCCTATGAAAAGACTTAAACCTAATTACCACGAAATACTGCATTATGTACATACATCTCTGCCTAACCTTCGGGGAAAATAGGCGTGATTATCTGAGTAACTTTATATACCTTGTGCAAACTTTTCGAGAGAAATCTCGTCATGTATCTCGTTGTCCGGAATCAATCCCATTTCAATTTCATAGTGATCCATCCCTCATATTGAACCTGTCTCCAGAAAGAAATTAATTATTTAATACTATTATAATTCATTTTTATTATAACCCAACTCTTGAGTAATACTTTAGTATGTTCTACACAAATATTTGCTTACTACCACGGGCCACGCCGCCTTAAGCACTTCCAGTGCTCGCGCGATGATTAGCAAGCTTCAATTAGGACAGTCTAAAGAAATTTGTGTGTTTAATCTCGTCGTGCGACGAAATCGCATCGTTTACTCGTACGATCGAGATCGTAGGCAATTAGGACGACGCCTAAGACAGTCATCAGTTCACAAGTCAAGTTCACCCATTTCACTTGCTCATTGGTATTCAAAGCGTGTAATTTGGCAAGTATATGCAAAGTGTGCTACCTACGGGGGTAGGCAGTGCCCCCACTGCCACTAAGCGCCAGTTGTTCGCTATCTGCTCGGCAAGGATGGCGCGCGTTCGTGCGCCGGCGCAAGCGGCCTGCATCGCGACCATACTCCTCGTGCAAGGTATGTTAACATGTGGACGACTTGCAAAACACTTTATTTCGTTTTTTTTTATTTATTTATGCTGGCCCAGTTTGCAGACGGGATTGGTTAATCTTTTGAAATTGTCGAGATTTCGGCAATTTTTTTTAGTAAACTATAAATCTACGAGTATAATTATGCATTTTATACGCAAAGGATATACTCAAAACAATATCTTTATTTTGTAGTCATCATCATCATCATACTCCTGTCCTTATCCCAATTTATTTGAGGTCGGCGCAGCATGTCTTCTTCTGCCATACTTCTGTATTACTCGTCATCTCAGTAGTCACCTCCTTTCTAGTCATATCATATCCTTATTTTGTAGTAATGTGTTCAATTGCAATAACGTAATGTTCGATTGTCAAATAGTCCATAGACTGCCGGTATATAGAGCAAAGTATAATGCATCAACACCGCAATGCAGAACTTAATGGGCCAAGACCTTCCTCAAATTTCTAAAATAATAAAATCGCTCATCAAAAACATCAGTATCAACTTCTAATATATCTAGTACCACTTAATTTTAAAAAACGTCAAACGTTTTAATAAGTGCGAATTCTAGACAGCAATTTGTTGCTTCCTTCTTGCAAGTAACCAGCATAATTATTGGTGATTTCTGGTGTCACTCAGGTGACACTTGGGCAATGCGTTCCTTTTCGTTGATTCCACGTTCCTATACGATTCTATGTTAGAGAAATGTACAGTCTGTTTTACTGAAATAGTTGCATAAACTGGTTATTACAGCCATAATACGAAGTTACACACCATCAATTATATCATGCACCTATTTTACGTAATAATTATACAATTATGTAGGTTTATAGAGATTTATGGCTATCATATTACGTAGTATTGCTATAATTTATCGCTATTTATTATTATGATGATATTTGATGTTTTGAGATCCCAAAAAGTGAACTGTACATTTGTCAAAAGGAGCTTGATAAGGTAGAAGTACGAATTCAATATTACTTCGTGGGTAAAAGACACGTAAACAATTCCTTGGTCCCTGTTTCAGCATCGGAAACTTTACAAAACAAATAAAAAACGGTTCAATTATTTTTTAATTTCCTCTTCAAATTCTATGCTGCCTAGGCCTACCCTAAAAAGTTCTTGACTCTTGATACAGGTGCATTCTCCCAACGACATCCGATCAAGGAGGCTCTGATGCTGCATACCGATGCCTACGGTAACGCCACCTTCGAAGACTGCGTGTGGCGAAGGGACAAGGAAGCCTGCCCTGATGCTGATGTGAACCTACACCTGTACACCGAAGCAGATCCTGTCAAGAATGTTGTGAGTACCTATAGACTTATAGAGTACCGTACGCAAAATACGCGCTTTGGACGTGGAGTTACGGACACCAGCCCGTTATACAATACAATAGAGTAATAGAGCCAGTGCCTTACGATCAATTGCTACCCTGGAGTAGAAACTGGAAGTGGAACTAGGAACTTCAGAGAAACGAAACGCCGAGAAAGGATGACAATCTTCATGTTGGTTACGTTAAAAGCAACGGTCTCAGCCAGGGTGATAGGTCGCAGAATGTCTATTGACTTTCTAAGCATTCACTGGAGATTTCAGTGAAAATTTCAATGAAAATGCGTAGTAGAAGTGACCCAAACCTTCGTGCCTTGGTAGTATAATTGTCAACTATTCATCTGAGTTTTATTTAGGTTATCTTGGAATTTGTGACTATATATACTTACCTGTATTCCTAAGAAATACAAGGTACTCCTTTGTGGGGACATTCCAGGTCGTATGTGTAACATATTATCTATGAATATTCATGTTCTCAACCCTACAAGATATTGCGCTAAACTATGTATATCTACGTTTGACCTTCGATTTCTGACCCCATTCTGTGCCAACATCAAAACACCGATCCCTTGGTCCGTCTTTCAATGCATAATGATGAATGTTGAGAATAGTTTTTGTAAGAAACATCAGCATTGTTTTGTAATATTTACCTACATCTGAGTGGACGATTGAAAATTGTATCCGTAGTTATGTACATAGATAGAACGCATTGTCTATAAATCTATGATCGAAGGTCCCACGTGTCTCTGGGCTGCAGGTACTTTAACACGCAATAACCAGTGTTAGCAATTCTTCAAGAATGTTAAGATTAAACAAATATCCACATAGATGATGCTGGTTGCCTGGTTACACAACCCAGGTTGGTATCATGCTTAATCCGCACCTGACCCCCATGACCCATGAAGTAAACGAAGGTGGTTTCTATTAAAAACCATAATAATTACGTCACATGAAATGTATGCAAATATGTAATAACGATGCCTTTCCATGGGTCCCTAATATTGACCTCAAGAGATCGCCAGTTGTGACCAGGCCTTACTTGAAAATTATTCCAAAAACCACATGCTTCGCAGCTATCCTTACTCCAAATCTACAACAAACGAAAACGAAGCTATCTTGTAATATTATTACAATATAAATTATGTACATGATGAACGAAATCCGCTCACCTTCGTGTTTCATCAGCTGTGACCAAGTTTGCACTTCTGTTTACTAGTAGCGTCCATTGAGTAATCGTCGATAGACATGCAAGATTTTTTTTGCGTAATTTTTAATCGATTTTCCGTATAATTTGGTGTTCAGACCATTTGTATGTTGTGTTTTGAATTTTTTGTCAGGGTCAGTTTGACCACCACGAATGATATGCCTGTCTTGCTGAAATGTTTTTCTCCGTGGTTTTTCTTCAATTTTATGGTGTTGCTTGAATTGGAATCTAGCAAGACACTGGTAGATGGGGTTTCAATCGCAGGTGCAATATATGGCTTCGATTGGACTGTACATTGAAGATATTGAAATAAAAATTATATGGGGGTCTTTATTAGAGCAACAGAAGCCAAAACAACAGTTTTTAGAATTTTTGTCTGTCTGTCTGTCTTTCTGTCTGTATGTTTGTACGCGCATCACGCAAAAACTACTGCATGGATTTGAACGCAGTTTTCACCGCTCTACTGCTAGATGCCTAACTTAAAATATAGGCTACATTTTACCACAGGAAACGTTTTTTTTTGTTTTTCTTTTCTTTTTCTTCTGCGTGGTGCGTACGGAGTCGCGGGCAAAAGCTAGTGTAGAATAAGAGTCACCCTAGATATAAGACGCCAATTTCACATTGCAGTGCAAACATGTGAACCATTTCTTTTAATTGCTGACACAGGATCGAACCCGTGACTAAATAGCAGACAGTCGTCCAAAGTTTCACTTTTCTCACTTTACACGGTCACGGCTGAAGGCAAGAATGCGTCCAAAATACCGCTATTCGTCCTCAACTCCTCAAGGGGACCGGGCTCTCCTTCGCGGGACTCATAAGTTATTGCGTTCACATACAACCGACTCATGGTTGTAGCAATGAATTTACAATAACAATACAAGAATTGTGTTAGAAACCTACATTTACTATTTGGTTATTGGTCTGTCCTTTAATCGAAGTAGGAGCTGTGTAAAACTCGTATTTGATTGTTGAACTAGCTGTACCCGGCACTTTTCTCTACCTAGTGCTATACTACCTCCTTCTATTTTTACTACTCGACCAACC
>CAXKUT010000281.1:0-18160 GCA_964057025.1 Standfussiana lucernea | reverse complement strand
GAATAACAAATGTAATCACCGACCGATGACGCGGGCGGCGCGCAGCAGCCCCACTGAATTAGCCCGTCCAGACGGGATAGTCACATGCTTGTAGCTTCTAAGCTTCATACCTAAACTGCGAAGTAACCTGGCCTGTTTCAAGCATTTTTTTTTTAGCTTGCATGCAGTTTTGCCCTAAGGTGGGGTTGGCAACACTGATTCCAAAAATAAGAACTGAATTGTCTATGGATGCATCATATGATCATTGATCAGCCACTCCAATTGATTTCCTTCCTTGTTCTGTCTCTGGGTTTGAATTGCCTGGGTATCCAATAACAGCGCAAAGTTTAACTGTTTTAGTGAAATTGTTTTACGGGCAAGATGAAGGGGTCCATTTTCAACATTGACAATGGGTATTTGGAAGGATTGTGCCGTGGTTTCAAGAATGGTATCCTGAAGCAGTCAGACTACCTGAACTTGGTGCAGTGCGAGACACTCGAAGGTAAGTAGGCAACACGAAGTCAATGCCATTTTTAAAACCACTTGTATTTTATATTAGAGACGTAATACCCAATTTTACAATAATTCAATATATTAATTATTCGATATTAATCACTGTTTACAGATATTAAACTTCATCTGCAAGGTACGGACTACGGCAGTTTCATGGCTAATGAGCCCAGCCCACTTTCTGTGTCCACCATCGATGATAAGCTACGCGAGAAACTTGTTATTGAATTCGTACATCTTAGAAATCACTCGGTGGCGCCCCTATCTACTTTTTTGGATTTCATTACATACAGTTACATGATTGACAACATCATTCTGCTGATTACTGGTACTTTACACCAGAGACCCATTTCTGAACTGATTCCGAAATGTCACCCCTTGGGTTCTTTTGAGCAGATGGAAGCTATTCATGTTGCTGCTACTCCTGCAGAACTGTACAATGCAGTCCTTGTTGACACCCCTCTGGCTCCATTCTTTGTGGACTGCATCAGTGAGCAAGACTTGGATGAGATGAATATTGAGATTATTCGTAACACTCTGTACAAGGCATATCTGGAAGCCTTCTACGATTTCTGCAAGCAAGCTGGTGGTACTACTGCTGATGTTATGTGTGAAATTTTGGCAGTAAGTTGTGTACCTTGTCTAATGTTAATTAAATTTAGTTTTAATGTTTTTTAAATTTAATTAATTCTTGCAGTTTGAATCAGATCGCCGAGCTATCATCATTACCATCAATTCCTTTGGAACAGAGTTGTCCAAGGATGATCGCTCAAAACTATACCCACGCTGTGGTAAACTGCAACCTGATGGTTTGGCTGCTCTAGCCAGGGCAGATGATTATGAGCAAGTCAAGGCTGTGGCTGAGTATTATGTAGACTACCAAGCATTGTTTGAAGGTGCGGGCATCAATGTTGGCGACAAGACTTTGGAAGACAGGTTCTTTGAACATGAGGTAATTTTGTAGGATTCAACTACTTATTTAGAGCCAAGTTCTTTTAATTTGCTACAATTAATCACCAGAAAATTATGAATTTTATTACCTTACCTTACCATAATAATAGGGTGAAACTGATATTGACTTTCTATGTGGGGGGAGGGGGGGTTCAGATTGATAACTGAATATGTGGCAACAGTTTGTGTGTCATTGTCCCTTGCACTGTATAGTGTCACTTGTATGTGTGATTGCATCAATTTGGGGACAGTATGATATCATGTTAGGAAGGATGCTGCTGCCAATCCACTTGACAGATCATAATTATTAAAACTTGTAATCAAATCCTTCTTGAATTTGCTTATGTTTTATTTTCCCCAGTATTTTAATTTGTTTTTTTTTTTGCTATTTCAGGTGAGCCTCAATGTAAATGCATTCTTACAACAATTCCACTTTGGCGTGTTCTATGCATACCTGAAGCTTAAGGAACAGGAATGCCGAAACATTGTATGGATAAGTGAATGTGTGGCCCAAAAACACCGTGCTAAAATTGACAACTACATTCCGATTTTCTAAACAGTCTATCTATATAGCATTCAGAACTTTAAGAATTCCTTAGAAGATACTTTTTGCTTTGTACATCCCTATTTGTAATGTTGATCAGATCAGAGAAATGTATACAAAATTCTGTTACAATTTAGACAATATAAGAAATAGTGTAAACATACTAAGTAATTTCTAATCTAAAGTTACTCATGTTCTATTCTATTCTTTGCCACAGTTAAAACTCATAATTATCAAAACTAAACCTAACCCCTTTTTGCAAGTACTAATATTTATTCAGAAATATATTGGAAACATAAGGTTTTTGATGTAACTCTTTTAGAAACACCTTTTCAATTTTTTTTTGTGATGATTAGTGCTAGTGTGAGTTTTTAGTTTATTAGTCAACTTCATACCGGGATTGAAGTTTAGTTGGCTACTTGCAATAAATACTAGAAGACAAGTGGTTCCATATATATTGCCGTAAGTCAACCTGATAGAATAGGTACAGAAACTTGCATTAAGCACACTGATTTTAATAGTAAATAGAGTTTACTATTACACTTGATAAAAGTTTTGACATTAGAGTTTTAACTAAATTTGGGTTAATCACATAATATAATTCTGTATTATGCCTACACTGCTGTGATAGTGTATTACAGCTATTGAAAACTAATATATTATTATTATTTATTTTTAAAAACAGTATTTTACATCTCTATTTGATGTTCATCTGGTTCATAAGAACATCATATCGTTAATTTATTTGATGCCTATCTTATTACAAAACAAGGTTTATCTAAAGACTAGGTTAAAACTATCAAGTCAGTTATTGTATTCATACTTTATTCCGAGTATGGTGAATGTGTTCACTCGCACGTCTTTCCTCATTTTGTAACGAGACGGAAAGCATGAAATATATTTTTCGATTTTCTTTAACCGATTCCGTGCGGATGATGCCGCACAGGCACCATGTAAATGTATTGCGTATGCCCGAGAGGATACAAAACTAAAACATGAAAAACTCGGCTAAAACGATATTTGTCAACTGGTGCCCCACAGGTATCACGGAATTTTTGTTCGACGCCAGGCACTAAAGATTGCTACAAAGACCTCCGCACGGAATCGGTTAATGGTATTAAAAATCAAAAGAAAATCACATATGTATATGAATATTTGTTATTCTATATAATTACATAATGTTAGTAGAGTAAAAAATGGATGTTATTATGCTGTTTCTGAGTTTACATAAGCGACAATTTCGCCTTTAAAAATAATATGTACTCCTTGTTTCTAGCACAGTTTGTTTCGCGGTGGTTATTAATTTGAAAATGTATAGCTATTTAAAATCGTTGGACACCTTTAATGTTATAAAATTAAAGTATTCATAATAATCCAAGTTTGATTCTCATCATTTGACCTTTTCTGTGGACCTTCTGCCTGGGTGTTCCATTGCGCCTAGGAGCCGCCTGCTCTGCTCCGCCGCATCGCTTCCACTATAGTAAAGCTGTCAATAGCCTCGGACATTACGATCTGTCATGCAGCCGAAGTGCAGGCCGTTTTGCGCGGCACGAGAAATTATACATCATCTGACGAGCTCTTCATCGTCGGTGTTCCAGCTGTTTTGTCAACGGTTTGGCACAAACCGGCCCGCATGTCTTTGAAAGATTGGTAGGCCTTAAGGGCCGTACTTTACCAAAACGGAGACGCGCGGAGCTGTACAAAGCAGAGATGTTTATGAGTTAGGATGTATCCACCGAAGCTGTGCGGGGATGTGCAAAGTAGAGATGAAAGATGTTAAGGCCCGGACTCCACCAAAGCGGAGATGAGATAGATTTTCGTCTCCACTTAGCTTTAGTGGAAACTTGACTAGAGGCACATAAAAACTTTAGGGGCCTTTCAGTCATAATTGCCATTAGATTTGGTTTTTTTTTGTGGGAAGTGTAGGATACAAGTACCTACCTATACATAAGTTTAATATAATGTCCTAGTCATCAATCATTTAAAGATCGTAATTAGTCGTCAAGCATATTTTGATGACTAATGCTTCTGATAAATGAGGGAAAGGCCCGTGGCACGGGGCCCCCGTACAAAATCGCGGCGGCGCACTGCAGTTATTTTACTAATAGCAACTGCAAACAGCAACCAATAATGTACTCTGTGACAGCAGCCTTATTGCAACGAGAATAAAATCATTGTCATCTTGACAGATTTGTCAGTTGAAGCAACCCAACACGAACCTGACAGTAGCGATCACTAATTTTGACAGTGATGTCAAGCCAGAGGCAACATAACTGTAAAAGGACTGGCGTACCCTCTTGCCTGCACTTCGAACCACAGAGCAGGTGTATTTTATACAGGGTGATCGATTGGGTATATTGAAATGGGTAATACTAGACCTAATTAACAACTATTTTTACCCTGATAACTTGGGATCCAATGGCAAACGACTAAGTTAGTTCTGTTTCTGTATAGCGAAAGAACCCACCTTAAAGGGCCTTTGGTTATATTATAACAGCCGCAAAGATCAATCAAACAAAAAGCTACACTTTCAAATATTGGTCCAAGGACGGTTGATCTTCCTTTATAAAATCTTGTTTTGTTTACCAGAAACCTCTTAGGACTCCATCAAACTCACCATTATGTACAACTTTTGCATCAAAGTTGCTTATTTAATAAAAAATATTTATGTCAGTCAAAACTGTTAACTGGTCAAAACAACTGTTGACTGCAAATATTAGTCAAAAATTAACATTTACCTATTTGGTTGGTAGGTATATTTTTTTTAGTAAACCCTTTAAAAACATGTTTTTTATTTTTTTAATGGGTTTATATTATCATTTACCATAGTGTTGGGCAGATTTTGACAATTAATGAATAAATAGGTTAATAATATTATTGATGAGTAAATTAGTCTTGGTCAGTTAGTCTAATGATTGAGTAGTCAATAATTAGTCATAGTCTTAATCATGATGCACTATTTATGATTTAAATTACGTCTAAATAAAACAAGAAGTGAACTTCGGCTGTCTCATATTCTCTTCTCTTCTTCAAAAAACAAATAAGTTAACTATTATTCTTTAATACAATTGGTTTGTTCTGCAATAATATCAGTTATGGGACCATCATACATCATACTTTCCTTAGGCTTGTTTAGTAATAAGTTTGAGTGCTCCTTCCAGAATCTGTCCTTGAGCATGTCATCATGTGTATCTACTATCACATTACTGTGTTTATCTAAATTACTGTGAAAAATAGTCTTCCTGATCAGTAATGTACCTCTTTTGAATATTTCTGGTTCATTATTATAATTTATTAGGAATTCTTGGAATAAAATTTCATTTTTGTCAGCAGAGACTGTCCCACATAAACGTTTCTCAGCCTGAAATAGAAGTTTTACAATTAAGCACAGGCAATACATGAAAAGTAAACTTAACAGATGTATCATCGTAATCATTTGCAGCTGAAGCCTCTGGAGTAGAAGAGTTTAGAATTATAATTACAATCACACCATTTACCACAGCAAAGGAGGGAGGCAAAGGAATGCTGTGTGCATAGTTTTTATAAATAGTTGTAGTTACTAGAATTAACTCACTTGTGATGGACTCAGGTTTCCTTTTAAAACCAATGTCCAAAATGTAGTGTTGTATAAATTATTTATGTGCACATCTGCTTGTCTCCACTTCATATAATCTATTAGGTTCTCATCACTGGGATAAAGTACTATACGACCATCAAATGTTGGTGGGTATTTTAATGGTTCTTCATCAAAAAATTTTTTCCAGTAAAATACATAAGATGATGAGAACTTGCTATTAATGGTTGTCAGTAGTTTTGCTGCTCGTCGTTTGTACAATGTAGTACTTTTTCTAAAAACAAATGAATATTCGTCGCTTTGTCCAAAAGCCATTAACAAGTCATTGAACTCACAAAGCACTGTAAATGCAGCATAGTTCATCAATTTCAAAGCCCTGACATCATTCGGTTTAGTAAATTTATGTTCTTCGGAGAATTTGTGAAAGCATTTTCCATCTAGTCTTACAACTATCCAACTATTAGGTAAGAGGGTATCATCTAGTTCGAATTTCTTAACATACTCAAATGAACTTTTTGCCATTTTATGTGTTTTTAGCAGATCAATTTGCGATAGTAATTTTCTTCTTATAAACTTAATAGCTATCATAACATATCCCAGTGTCTTTAAACTTCAAACTACGCACAGGAAAGGTACTCTTAGTACTACTGGTAATTTTATTATAGTTGAAGTTGTGGTAAATTCTAGGTCAGACGGTCATCTTAGGTGTGTACTTTATACAACAAAGTTGTAGACTTCACAAGTTTTTCAGCCGAAACTGGTTGAAACTATTGTTGCGATCGTAAGATAGGATCCCAGATCACTCTGGTTCACAATTTATGATTTTCACAAACCACTGGATGGAATGGCATAGGTTACGATTACACAAAATATAGGGATAGGATACAAAAAGACATTCAACGGCCACGATCAACCGAGTCAACACCTCAACATGTCATAAAATCTAACCTCAAATTTTGGAAGTGTCATCTTGTCATTATGATCTTACTTCAAACCTCTTTTTTTTAGGGTGCGTTCAGTTAACCGATTCCGTGCGGAGGTCTTTGTAGCAATCTTTAGTGCCTGGCGTCGAACAAAAATTCCGTAATACCTGTGGGGCACCAGTTGACAAATATCGTTTTAGCCGAGTTTTTTATGTTTTCGTGCTTGTACCACGGTATTTTTTTTTTGGGAATAACTGTTAAAGCCTCTGGCGTTTTTCAGCTGCAGAGAAATGAGTTTTGTTAAGACTTGTCACTTTTCGTTTTTGTAAATTTGAATGTCTTTGGTTTTTGTCTAATATACGGGGTGGAAGGGACACCGACGCCGACGCGAAAACCGAAACCACATACTCAGTACATCATTCTGAACCCCTCACATAGAAATATAGCGCCGGTTATTAAAAAAAAAATATCAGCTGTTCCATACATTTTGACCGTGTAGGTATTGCACTTTTGTAGGAAATAGCTTATTAATAGCTAGATTTTTTTTTGACTTGTAAGCCTATATAAGCTATTTGGCAAACGTTGGTAGCACTGCCTGACTCAATTTCACTTCAATTCTGCCAAATAATAAATAGACCCTTCTGTCAAGTCTAAGCAAGTTGGTTTACGTACCTATTCTCTACTCTTAGCTGTCAACTCTTCTTAAAGAAACAAAAACAATCCATTTTGTCATGTGTCACTGTCACCGAAAATTTTATCGTAAATAGATTGCATTCTGCGTTATTTCCATTGTTAGTTCAGACGCTGCGCTGGTTTTTAGATATATTTGTTTGAACAATGTCTCGTATTTATCATTTAATGAAAATTCTTCCCAAAAGTAAGTGCCTTATAAGTTTTATTGATTCTGCCGTAGATTAATATTCCTCGAGTCAGCTGGTTTTCAATATTTACGAATTAGCAGATTCATATCGTGTTTTTCGTTGAATTTGTATTATTTGTCGCTATTAGACGGACCATTTTATTACCCGGATATTGTTGTGTATAGCTGCCACGGGATTGGTATATAATTATGATCAACAATTATACCACACAGTGTTTCAAGAAGTGAGGCCCGGCAATAATTTAAACATTGCTGCGCTACTCAGTATTTTCAACTGCCTGATCACTCCGAAAAGTGCAACACTACGCTATATCATCACCCCATGTAAACACTACAAATACTGGATATTGTTGGAATATTGCAGGGCATTACATTTTTTTTGATATTTCAGATTTTTCATCTGTAAACTTGTCAATATGCAAGTATTCCCACAATGCAACAACAGCTGAAGAGACAGATACAATAGAAAAGGCTGGTGATGAATCAAAGAGGCCCCAGTCCAAAAGAATGGCTGAATTTAGAAAAAAATTAAGAGAGACTACTCCTATTGATGATCTTGGGGAACAACCAATTATACATCCCTCCCAAAAAGAAGAACCCTTTCCTGCATGGCCTAATGACACCAATCCTCATACAGGAGAAGTAGGTGGGCCCAGGGGACCTGAACCTACACGGTATGGGGATTGGGAAAGGAAGGGAAGATGTTCCGATTTTTAAAGAAATTTAGTCAATACTACATTAGTTAGTAGAAATTGCTTGTTAATATGACATTGTGTAACAATCTTATTGGGGGATAGGACAGCCAATAAATAGGTGTTTTTTAAAACTGTACAGTATTTTTATGCAATCCAGTACCTACTGGATTGCATAAAAATACTGTAGCTGTATTGCTAGCATATGTACCTACATATGCTAGCAATGGTGGGAGAACCGTGGGAAGCTCGACACTTATAAACATGTTCAAGATATTGTTGGACTTGGTCAACATTTTGTTTGTAGTGTTTATTTAGAACTTTAGTGCTTAATAGATTGTACCTAATGATTTATTATTTATTGTTTTGGCACTTCGAAAGAGGTGGAATTATTAGAAAATAAATATAATTTTGAAACATTTTTTATTGATTGGAAGATTTACCAACAGTTTTAGGCATCTTCTTATTTGTGGAATCTTCAAGTTCTTTGGCTTTGTAGTAATGTGGAGCAACTTCCAAGAGCCATTTACTTTCTATTTCAGTAACTTGTCTCATGAATTCTTTGGAAGTAAATACTAATTCATGGTATATCACCCATCGAGGTAATTCTTCAAATAAAGCACTATTCGGGTGAATCATAACAGTCTGGAAAAAATAAGATTTTACTATAAGATAGATAATAATATAAAAAGGTGTGAAGTAGGTAAAATACATTGGCTGTGTTGGTCTGTGACAAGATGAGAAGTGATGCAACAGTCAAGAGTTTATAACAAGATACTACGAGGACTTTTAAAGATAACTAAGTACCTCACACTACACAGTACCAAGTTGTGTGTGACTGACACTGGCTTGGCCACCATCAGGGATTTTAATTTTAATAACACAAATAATTAGTCGGTAATTAGTCGAAATTTGTCGCCCAAAATCAGAATTTGTCGGTCACTGGTTCAAAAGTTATATTAAAAAATTGTTTTCTAACGAACTGCAACGGACCAAATAGTGGTAAGCTAAAGAGGTAGGATTACGTATAATTAAAGTTCTGTGATAATATGTAGGTAATGATTTTGTAGTTAACAGCAAACTTCATTCAAAAACAAACTTGGTTATGCGATGCGGTCTCAAAAAACAACGTATTTGGACTTTTGTGAGTTTCTACAGTACTTGTAGTAGATATTCGTGTGTTCCTCTGTGGCCGGACCACACTTTAGTACTCAGATGCTATAGTTCGAAATAATACCTACCTAAAGTCTGCTTTCATCGGAATATAAATATATTTTTAGTACCTCAAGAGATTACTTTTTAATTAACAATTTATGTGGTCGGGCCGCCAGGCAGTGCTCTCTGGCCGCGCCACTTCAAATTAAATAGAGTATAATGAACTATTAATAAATCAATATCCCGAAAAAAAAACGGGTTATTCCACTTTTCCCCATTGACAATCCCCATCAATGGGGATTCTTGAACTTTTCTTCCGCAAATCCCCATTGCCGCCTCTCCAAGTTCATAATGGGGATTTGTGGAAGAAAAAGTGTTCACAAATCCCCATTGATTCCAGAAATCCCCATTGATTTAAAATTAAAACATAATTATTATTTTTTATGAAGGATTCATTGATTATTTTCATAATCAAACACATGAATTAGTATCGAATTACCTAAGTTTCTCTAAGCAGTGCCCTATCGTGATTTGGCCACGAATAAGTTCCATTCCGACCTCCTCGACCGTATACAGTGTGTAACGGAAAGCGTATATACATCCGAAGGGCACGGCTTCTTTGGATAATAACAAACGATATGGCAAGGTTTTTTTAATCCTATCACGTGTTCAGAAAAAAAAAAAATGTCTTATTTTTAAATCAATGGGGATTTCTGGAATAAATGGGGATTTGTGAACTTTTCTTCCACAAATCCCCATTATTAACTTGGAGAGGCGGCAATGGGGATTTGCGGAAGAAAAGTTCACAAATCCCCATTGATGGGGACTGTCAATGGGGAAAAGTGGAATAACCCAAAAAAACTACCTAAAGAGTACCGTGCATACGACAAATATGGTCCAATAAACCCCATTTAGTTAAGAAGTTATTGGTCGTAGGCTGTGGTCCGGCTGGAAGGTATACTCTGCAGCAAGTCAATTTTGCGATATTTAATATTAACTATCCATACATCAATTTATATAATAGTACCTGTTCTCTACTCTTCGCTGATACTTTTTTCTCTCAAGAAACTACTCATTTTGATTAATTAATCTTTAAAGTATGTGGCGCGGCTAGGGAGGATTACTTTCAGCAAATATAACGAAATATGCTTTATTTCTTTATGCCAACGAAAACTGCATAATAAGTACTTTATAAAAAGACCTGGACTTCATCTATAAACTTTTATTTTTATTACCAACAATTATTTTGAAAAACACAGATATTCGTTAGTTTTTTTTGTATGCGGGTAGCATTATAGGTAATAGCGTCGTATCGGGTCGCGGTCATGTCGGTGACGAAATGAAGAATTTCGATGACGTGTTGTCGAATAGGTATCGATTGGCATCAGTGTAATAATGGTATCTAGGTACCTTTAGGTACCTATTTGAAACAATAATTTTAAAGTAATATTTTTTTTATGTTTCGACAACGGAAGTTTTATTATTCTAAAGTAAGGGCCTGTACATCTTGACACCAATAATTCACCAAATAGACCAAGAGCAAGATTTTATGTTTTCAAAGAAGTTTAAGACACTAACCTAGTAATTTAAATCATAAAAACATGTATCTAATTGAGAATTCATCTCTTACTGACATTTCTAAGGACTTATGACCGATAAACTAGAAGTATATTACACATATTACTACAATTTTTTTTTCTCTTGCCAACGTTTCGTAAACTCTTCGATCTAGCTCTTGGACTGTACCTTAAAAAAGTAACTCATCATATCTTCTAAACTAAAACCCGACTAAATCTGTGGCTTGGCGACAAATTCCGACAAATTGCCGACTAAATCTGGGAGAAAACAGATCTTCGCTAGATGCCCTAGTTTTTGAAATATAAATGTGGCCAAGCTGGGGAGAGTCTCTACAGAGCGGCCACCTAAAAACCCTTATAATTTTTGAACCAGTGACCAACAAATTCTGATATTGGGCGACAAATTTCGACTAATTACCGACAAATTATTTGTGTTATCAAAATTCCTGATGGTGGCCAAGCCAGTGTCAGTCACACCGAAGTTGTGTCTTGTGACAGGAGTTCGAAAAGTAAGTGACCTAATTAGGTACGCTCCATCTTGCCATCATCGCAAAGACTTACTTGGTTATGTTTTACAGTTTTGTAATGGCCTCCTTTTGAAAATTTGGCTATGTGGTAGAAGTAACCAGCAGTTATAGCTTTTCGAATGTTAGTGTCGTCACTTAGGCTTGAAACCATATCAATTTCCACTCTTTCCATGAGACCTGCTAGCTGTTCTCGCACATCCCGAGCTCGTTTCATTGATCGGTACTGTATAAAGTTTTCATAGCACCACTGCACTGAGTATTCAGAGCCTAACCATTGGTTGTACACATTCATTAGTGTTAAGTGGTCTCCATGCGGATGGAAGAAGTTTTTTCTGGCAGTATCTGCATGTATTATCTTATCTTTAGGCCTGTAGAATACTGAGCTATTTACTGATAACATAGCTGCAATAGTGACAATTTCTTCAGAGCATTTATATCTAAAAAAAATGTAGGTAAGTATTATTTGTGGGAAGTTCAACATTTACGTTTTATTAATCAAGAATATAATCGCCAATCCGCCGTGAGCAAGCGCTCGGCAGAAGGATGAAAAGAAAAAGCTTATTTCTATGGGTTAAAGGGGTTTGGGTAATTTTGTATAGACCAGTGGCATGATTTTTTAAGTCTGCGGCCACTGATAGAAAGTATTTCTTTTGAAAGAACACAATAAAACATTCATTTTCTTCTATATTTTTTTTTTTTTCTAAAATGCGTCAGAGCCGAGATATTTAAAGAAAAAAATAAAATCATGTCATAATTTATTACAATTGTGCATATTTATTGAATATATTCATTTGTTCACCGCTATTTCTGTCTATAACTCGCAATTAGTGGTTAAATGAATGAATGTTCTATTGTGTTCTTTCTAATGAAATACTTTTCATCAGTGGCCGCAGACTTAAAAAATCATGCCACTTTTACCCAAAGCCCTTTACTTACTATTTACTGCTCGGCCGAGCGTTCGTCAAAGATTGGATCGTTTTCGCGGAATTAACACTAAATATTTGCATAATCGATATGTGCCCACAACCCAGGTGATGAATCTGCTAAACGCCCTGATTGCTGAGGAACCGGATCTTGAAATGTTTACGATTAGCAGAAAAGCTATGCTTCATTATTGTATAAAGTTATTTATTTAATGTTATGTTGTTGGCTTGGTGCACTCTTTGGTGCAAACTGTAAGTATTTGTATAATTTTATAAACAAATAACATTTAATGGCAGTTTGACTTTCTTTCCAAACAAAAACTTATACTGCAAATTTCAGATAAAAGTTATCTGGAGATTAAAAAAAGTAAGCTTATTTTTATTAAAATATTACAATCGTCTATTTTTAATAATAAAACATTTTATTGTTTCTTCTTTGTACTTATATGGAACAGCAATTAGGTAACATACCATAAGACAGCTTGAATAAAAAAATATAATACTACAAATGTGCAGTAATATTTGTAGAGACTCAATGTATCCCGAGAAGTAAAAGAACCAGTACAAATATTGACTAAATGCGATTTTCCACTTCTTTCTCAGTTCAACTTTTCTAAATAACTAATGGATGAGGATGATACTTACTTTTCACTTGCCAATAACATTTTTGCAAGCATGGGATCTGTGGGAAACTCAGCCATTCTTCTGCCAGCTTTAGTTAATTCACCATGATGATTTAGGGCTCCCAAAGCATAAAGTTGTTCTAGGGCTAACACTAATGTTTCGTGTGGTGGTGGGTCCAAGAAATCAAAATGGATGAGATCATTAATTCCCAAAGCTTTTAATGTCAGAACAGCATTGCCTAGATTAATCCTCTGTATTTCTGGAATAGTGTTATCTTCAAGTTCATACTTGTAAGCCCAAGCTGTGTATAGGCGGAAACACTTCCCAGGTGCGACCCTACCAGCTCTACCTGCACGTTGGTTGGCTGATGCCTTAGAAATAGGTACCACCATTAAACTTTCCATGCCAGTTTTCGAATTAAAATTATTCTGCTTTGCAAACCCAGGATCAATAACATATATAATATTGTCAATAGTCAAAGAAGTTTCAGCTATGTTAGTGGCTAGCACTACTTTACGAGCACCCTCTGGAGTAGGCTCAAATATTTTTGCTTGCATATCACTTGGTAAGTTTGCATACACTGGTAATATAAGTAGTTCTCTTAACTTTTTTCCAATTCTTTTTGTTCTTTCTTGTAACATTTCAAAACAAGTTTCAATTTCTTCTTGTCCTGTGAGAAAAACTAATATATCTCCAAGTGGTTGTGTGGCATGTATCTGTAGTACAGAAACAACACAAGCGTCTACATAGTCTGCTTCTGGTGCTTTTGTGTAATAGATATCAACTGGAAATCTCCTTCCAGGGATTCTGAAGATAGGAGCATCATCAAAGAAACTTGAAAATTTCTCAGCATCTAATGTGGCACTTGATATAAGCAATTTTAAATCAGGTCTAAACCTAGTTATATCTTTGACAAGGCCAAATAGAATATCGGTGTGCAGAGTTCGCTCATGAGCTTCATCAATTATCATTACGCTATAAGAGGCTAAGTCTGGCTCTGAGAGAAATTCTCGATGCAGGGTACCATCAGTCATATATTTAATGACAGTTCTATCAGATGTGCAGTCTTCAAATCTTATGCTATAGCCGACTTCATTACCAAGTTTAACATTCATTTCCTGAGCCACACGAGCTGATACAGACATGGCGGCCACTCGTCTTGGTTGTGTACAACCAATTTTCATCCCATCTGCAGTGAAACCAGCATCATGAAGATATTGAGGTATTTGAGTAGTTTTACCAGAGCCTGTCTCACCTTCTACTATGAGTATTTGATAATTTTTAATAGCTTCTATCAATGATTGCTTAAAAGGGTAAACTGGAAGTGACTTCTTTGTTTCCTCAATGGTCATACGTATTTTCTGGTACTCGGATTTTTCTTCTTGTTCTTTCTTTTCTTTATTACCTTCCAATTGAAGAGCTTGAATAAAGTCAATCTGCTCATCCAGTAATAGCTCATATTCATCTTGGGCTTTTGCATCCTTTGCACCAAATTTAAAGAATGCAGATTTAATTTGCTCCTGTTCCCATCTTTGTTGTTCTGAGTGTGGTATTTTTTCTCTTTCATCAACTTCCACATATTCTCCTATAAAGTAACACTTTTAAGTAAATTTCTGGGAATTATTAAATTGATAAAAGTATACAAATATTTGTTATCTTAAATTACACAGAAGATGAAAATTTACTAATATACAAAAAATTTCTACCTTTTGCATCTTTTCCCAGGTCTTGTGGCATATGATATCTCTGAACATTCTCCAACTCTCGGGCTTTTTCATGTTCTTTAGCTAATTTTAGGATCGTTTTTTTATGTTCTCTTTCCAGTCGTTCTCGTTGAGTTAAGCTGTAACAAAAGCAATAACTTCAGTCACCAGAAGTAAATAAATAAATAACAACAAAAAGGAGTGAGTTTGAAGCTACTTTGTCAGCTTTATAAAATTAAGAATCGGTTTACCTGCTTTCATCAAAGAGGTATTCATCATCAGCTATGTCTGCTTCCAACTCAATAACCTTATCATCTTTTCTCTTTTCTAAGTACTTCCGACGAGAATGAATTCGTAACTTGGGCAATATCTTTTCCCTGTCCTCTGCTTCCAGCTTTAGACGCTTAGCTGCTTCTTCGTACGATCTTTTGCTCGAAGACTCCGTTACTTTTTTTACTTTTTCTTCATCACGTTTCTTCAATCTCTTTGCAAATTCATCACGTTCCCTTAAGTCTTTTCGACGGTCTTCTTCTACGCTATCGGAACTCGACGAGTAACGTCTTTTACTCAATTTATCCATATTTACAGAACGATTAAATAAACTCGCGTGATACACAATACAGTAAAAATGTATTCCAGTCAATCAAACGTCAAATTGTGATGTCAATTGTCAATTTGACATTGGTTTAAACATCGAGATAGAAAATATATTTTTATGTCTATGGGTGTAGATAATTCACTCTTTGGAAGACAGTTCTACCTTAGTCCTACGTGTATCTTTTGGCACTTTAATAATTAATGATATTGGCAGGAGGCGTGTATGTTGAATCATGGAACTAATAAGTACTTGGTGAGCTTTAGTGATGAATCTTCGTGATGCATAGTGTCCGACACTCCTATCAGCGGAGTAACCAAAACTTGCAATTATGGGATAGTTATGATAACAAATAACTAAAATAAAAATAAAAAAATAAAAATCTTTATTTATACAAAAACCTTCAACATTGCTCAAAGTCTAGGTCACATGAAATTCAATGAATTAAAGGTCGTACAGATAGAGTAACCCTGACTCCCAAACTAGGAGATCCTGTGACTTAGGAGTCAGTGTTCTGCTGTCACTATGATACAAAAACCTTATTCTAAAAGTGTGTTAACAAAAATCTTGGCAAAAAGAAACAGATTTGAAAGTAGGTTCACCAGAATTATTATAACAAAGATTAAACTAGGGGTGAAGGAATTTATTATACGGAGTTGTATTACGAGTGTGCATGTGTAGGCAATTGTATGTGTAGGTGTGTATGTGAAGGTGAGCGTGTGTATATGGGGGGGGGGGGGGGTAAGTGTGCGAAAGGGTGTGTGTGATTGAGATAGTATATATTTGTGTGTATATGTGATGTAGTGTTAGTATTTTTATGTATCTTGCTGAACTATGGGTAGAATAAAAATTGGATGGCTACTGCTAGAGGTGAAGTAGTTCTTCCGTCCGGACGTAGTCCTGATCCTGAAGCCAACTTTGTACCTTAACCTTGACTTCATTGTGACTTAGCCCAGTTAATTGAGTGGTTTTAGCTATGTTCCTGTAAATGAAGGAGCTCACAACATAGAACTGGCGCCTGGCGAATGCGGTCTTGTGGCTTATAGTTGGGAATATCATTTTTGCTTTTCGCTTAGTGTTATCTGGTGGGGGAATTAGTCTATGCTTCCTAAGCGTGGCTCGGAGGACAAAGAGCTGTCTCACCGTAAGTAGTTTACAGTCCGCATATAGTTTTACAGTGGGAAATCTGTATGGTTTACCAAGCATAACCTTGAGCACAGCTCTCTGGGCCCTTTCCACTTCGATAAACTTGGTTTTAGCAGCCCCTCCCCAAACTACTGGAGATCTATTGTGAATGACGGCACAGTTGGTTGAAATATATTGGACATGCCACCGTGATGAGCTGAAAGATCAAGCTCTCTCTAGCTCTTGTATAATCCTCTTGACCGTTTTCGCCAATCTTCGCGGATATTAGCTATCGGAGTGGGCGATATTATAGTGCCCAAGTGTGTGCGCAGACACAGGTGCACGCTCTGTTCTCTCACTCACATAGTCCGATGGGACGGCAATCCGACACGACCGGAGAGAGAACAGGTGCAGGACCACCGGCTTAACGTTCTTTCCTAGGCACGGGGGTAGAATGCCGCTAACTTCCAAACTCCGGGCTACTACTGAGAAGTTTTCATTTTTTTTTGTCCCGGCAATCGAACCCAGGACCCCGTGCTCAGCAGTCGCGCTTGCGACCACGAGACCAACGGGGCAGTCAAATAAAAAAGAATACTTATACCAAATGGATGGATGGCCTAGTTTAAAATATTTTGAAATGCTTTTAACCTTAACTTAGCCACATCGACGGGGTAGTGGCTTCGGGCATGTTGCAGACTCAGGCTCATACTCAGTCGGGCCTGTGGACGGTGAGCTAAGGGCTAGCTCGCCGTCATTTTTTTTCGTTTTAGTGATTTCAAACTGCCAATGAGAAAAAAATATGGCAGTAACAACCAACTTGAATCTATTTTATCAATGGAAATATCAAAATATCACGTATGATTGTATTTTCTTGGAAAAATAGATCAACGCCTGACAAAAATTTACTAGCAATACTTCAATATGTATCTTCGTTCGGTTAGGGTTTATGGACCTGGTTCTTTTTGCTATTAATTTCTCGTATTGTCCTTTATCATATAACCTAGGTTTCATTTCTGGCCAAAGAAAAAAAGTAAAACATGCCAATAGTTTGCATACCCCTTTATTCACCCATCGCCAGCAATATTTTATCGCTACTAACAGTCACGCCGAATCACGCCCATTGGTACGAGGGTGGATTGAAAAGTTCGCGGCCTCAGCAAGAAAACAATATAAAATATAAGCAAAAGTAATTTTATTTTTCCACGTAATCTCCACTTAACTCTATGCACTTCTTCCATCTGGTTTCCAACGCCTGTATGCCGGTCATAAAAAAAGTTTCTTCAAGGCCTTCAAAAAAGTCACCCACCGCAGCTTTGACCTCCATTTGATGAAAATTTTTGACCTCCAAGGTGTTTTTTTAGGTTTGGGAATAAATGAAAGTCTGAAGGTGCCAAATCAGGGGAATAGGCGGGATGGGGCAGTAATTCAAAGCCACAATCACGAATTTGAGCCATAGATTCAACAGACGTGTGAACGCGTGCATTATCCTGATGGAACAACACTTTCTTGCTGAGTAATCCTGGCCTTTTCTCTTTGATTGTTTCACGCAAGCGACTTAAGAGGGTGCAGTAATAAGCCGAGTTTATAGTTTCACCTTTTGCAAGGTAATCCACCATGATGACACCCTTAGCATCCCAAAAAACTGACGCCATCACCTTGCCAGCTGACAAAATTGTCTTGGCTTTTTTTGGAGTCGGTTCATCAGGTTTTTTCCACTGCTTGGATTGCTGTTTTGACTCTGGGGTGTAGTGGTGTACCCAAGTTTCATCCATTGTTACAAATCTGGCCAAAAAATCTTGTGGATCAGCCTCAAACATTTCCAAACAGTCGCGAGAAATCGTGAGGCGTATTCGTTTTTGTTCGACTGAAAGCAATCTG
>CAXKUT010000280.1:0-25655 GCA_964057025.1 Standfussiana lucernea | reverse complement strand
GTTCCCGTTGACGGGCACGTGACTTTCGGCCCATTTGTAGGCTTGAATTCGAAGCACTTCTGATGTAAGTCGATTCTACTTTAATACAATAATAAGACAGATTGAACACTTTTCACTTTTAATTAATAATTAATTACAACAATTCTGACAATAAAGACTATATAAAAGTTATCTCTACGACGAGGCGCGACTGAAAGATCCTCGGCCAACTGAGCTCGGGGTTTTTAAAAGCTATTCTCCCGCCGAAGTGACGTCAGCCGATGCAGGTAGCCAATGACTCGTCAGCAACGTTCCAACGTCCGGTCTAGGTGGCAGCACTGGACCCACGGTGCGTCGCTTGACTTGTTAGATATTGGCGCTATGTTTGGTCGCCGGAAGCAATGGCGCCATCAGGTAGCCAATGACTCGTCAGCAACGTTCCAACGTCCGGTCTAGGTGGCAGCACTGGACCCACGGTGCGTCGCTTGACTTGTTAGATATCGGCGCTATATTTGGTCGCCGGAAGCAGTGGCGCCATCAGGTAGCCAATGACTCGTCAGCAACGTTCCAACGTCCGGTCTAGGTGGCAGCACTGGACCCACGGTGCGTCGCTTGACTTATTAGATATTGGCGCTATGTTTGGTAGCCGGAAGCAATGGCGCCAACATGTATTAGTTGTAAGTGATTCCAAAAGTGTTTTAACTAGTTTAAGTAATTGTAACTTTAGTTATAAACAAAATTATATTGTACATAGAATTAAGTACACTCTACAAAAGTTGGGAAAACATGTAGAATTTTTGTGGGTTCCATCTCACAGTGGCATAGTTGGTAATGAGGTTGTAGATCTGGCAACTCGTCAGGATCACGATGAGGATATTACAGAATCTTTCAAGGTCCCTTTCACGGATTATTATGAACAATTTAAAACATTATTTAAGACGATATGGAAGGATTATTGGGACGCAACAAGAGAAACAAAAGGAAAATGGTATTCAGAAATACAGCAAGACTTACCAACAATGCCGTGGTACAATAAATTCAAATACTCCAGCAGAAAGTTCATAACCGTCATTAATCGCTTGCGATTTGGCCATTGTTTAGTCCCAGCTCATCTCTGCAGGATGAGTATCATCAGTGAAAGCAAATGTACTTATTGTTCTGAAGAAAATGCGGATATAAAACACGTTATATTTGATTGTGAATCGTTTGCCATGCAAAGACTGTTACTTGTCAGTGAAATTAGTGAAATATCAGAACAAAACTCTATAAGTGTTCCCCGCCACGTTCAGGAATTACTTTCCAAACCGGTTTATTAAAATCCATTATTTAGATATATACTGAGTACTATAGAAAAAATTTAATTGTTTGTTTTTAATTGTTTTTTATTATTTATTTTTAGTTTAATATTTTGTTGTTGTTAATTAAATAATTTCATCGCCTCTCAGATGTACTTAGCTCGTATTCAGCGGTAAACACTTGATGAACTTGTTATTGTTTTTATACATATATAGATAAGAGTAGTATGTTTAATGATTACGACTGAAGGACATGTATCCATGGTCAAGAATAAATTAAAAAAAAAAAAAAAAAAAAACAAATTGCCACCGGTTCTGTGCTAGCAGTGCTTGTCAATGTCAAGTGTCGTTGTTTTGTTTTATTAGTTTATTATCGGTTACAAAGTCCACCACCCACCTAAGTCTGTTGAGTCGAACTTCTGTTCCTCCAGCCGTGTCGAGTTTTGTGCTTGTGACGATTTTAAGCTAAGAACTGAGATAGGACTCATATTGGACCTTGTGAAGACTGTGCTTTTGTGTTTTCATAATGTCTAACAAAGTGTGTTGCGTACGGGGATGTTCAAACAGTGCAGGTACATATTACTTATTAATTGCACTCTTTTTGGGCATCAGTATGCCAGTCTGTCATGGAATGGACTTAAATCATTTTGTTTGACATCATAACCTACTCATATATTTCAGGTTTGAAGGACGTTTTGCATAAGTTCCCGAACCCATCTAAGGACAAGGATCGTTTTAATACTTGGGTCTATTTTGCTGGTAGTGGAATTTTGGGTCTCAGTAATGACCATATTTTCAAATACCGTCGTATATGCCACAAACATTTCGAAGAAAAGTACTGGTGCCGTAATAACCTACTCAGCAATATAGCTGTACCAACGAAGAACATGCCAGGTGAGTTTTACAACGTGTCAAGTGGTTATTGAGGTGGCCTTAACTAAGATAAATGAAGAAGCGTTCAGCTGTAAAGCTACATTTTTAATGATAAATATGGAAAAGTGAGCACAGATTGCTGCTGGTGCTGATTGGATGAGTTATTGATATATTTGTCAATAGTAACGTAATATCATACACTCATCCAATCAGCAGTCATCCGAGTTCACTCTGTCATGGCAACACTTCACATGGTTATTTGTCTTAGAATATAAACACTATTTGTGTTGTTTGTTGTATTTGACAAAATGTTTGTCAGCCCCCCTAGCATGGACATGCTCTATCACACAATACACGATTATTTATCATGTTCAATTGTCATATCCCATAGTGTAACAGACCCGGGGTGTGTGTGGGATCAAGTGTAAGATCCTATGTAAGAAATCATACAAGAGCAAAAAAAGAATGTGTGTGTGTGTGTTCTCCTATTAAAAAATAAAAAAAGATGTATGTGTAACAATAAAAGAATTTCGGGCGCCTTGGGAACGCACACTACATTTAAAAAAATACTTGCCAGATAAGACCATTTGTAGAGTCGAACTTCTAATCTTCCGGGGGTGACTAAACTAGGATTATAGGAACAATGGAAATACCTTTGTTAATACCTTCTTTATTATGTCAGTAGCTTCCTTTTACTTTAAATATTAAATTACTAATTTGAGATTATCATTATTGTTGCATCTTTATATGAAGAAAGTAAATTAAGTTTGGGCCAGATGTCTGGCTAAAAAAATGTTAAATTAGACCTCAAGATTTCGGCGTCGAAGATGAGAGAATCCAGAATCCATGAAATGGAAAATTATAATCAGACGAAAGAAAAAGAAAAAGTAGAAGAAAAACGCCACAGCAGGGCGTTTTTTCCGTTAATAAATGACTTTTCCCGTGTGCACCGATAAATCCAAGTAGGTGAAAATCACACTAGAGCATCGTCCAATATTGAAATCCGAAGAAATTAGGGATCCCTCCTTCAGAACACCTTGTCCTGGGTGTTTAAGGCAGCGATTATGGCATCATTTGGCCTAAAAATATCCGTGATTATACCGGATTTGTAAAATTAATTTGGCGAGATAAATGCCTCGATGACGAAATCAGGTCGTAAAGTGAAACGTCCAAAAAATGACAGTTGCCGAACTCAACCATAGCCAATAAAAGACAGTATAAAAATCGTTCCGAAATCGACTAAAATATGAAAAGCATGTAACAGTTTAAAAAACACGTTACATTACATCCCTCCCCGAAAAAATAAAAGAAAGCAATTTCTTTTATGCTAAAAACAAACAAGGTAAAAAAACTTTTTTTTTTTTTTAAAGACAGGAAATATAAATTCCAATAAAACGTTTCCAAAAAGATCCTGGAAAAGAAACAAAACAAAAAAACAGTAAGTGCAGTCAAGCTACAAGCACAACCGACCTATAATACTAAAGAACCACATGAGTACAGTTAAGCACCTTCGCCACTGACTAACAAGTTAAATCCAAGAAATATTACAAGTACAGTTAAGCGTAATAGTCGCTGAACAATATGTATAAGAATACAACAAAAATACCAATATGAGTTCGGTTAGGCACCATAGCCACCGACTAACAAGTATATAATAGGAAAAATATTAAATTAAAAGTACAGTTAGGCGCAATTGCCGCTGTCTAACAAGAATAATCCAAAAATATCTATATGAGTACAGTTAGGCACCATCGCCACTGACTAGCAAGAACGAATTACAACTGTGAGACACAGTTTAAAATCTCCACATCTCTAAAGATGCAAAAAAAATAAAGAAGAATGTTGTGATCGGCACAACTCCACCAATCTTCCGAGCACAAACACCTTCGAAAATAAACGCATATTGTGATCGGCTCAACACTACCAACTTCCCGAGCACAATAGCGGAAAAAGAAATGCATTCTGTGATCGGCATTACACCACCAATCTTCCGAGCACAGAAGCAAAAAAAAAACAACGAAATCAAGGAAAAAATTATACCGAGATCCGTAGAAAAGAAAGATAGGTAAACCTCTACAAGTGAGAACAGAGTGTACAAAAGTAGTAGGTACCAATGCAGAAATTGTATACAAGAATGTACAAAAAAAATTGCATACAAGACTGCATAAAAAATAATAATACTTAGAAATAATAATAAGATCTTTCGATATGAAAAATGTATTTGTGTGGGTAGAAAAGGTTATTAAAAGGTCCTAAGTTGTGTTTTAGAATGTTAAGATCTCAAATTCAACAAATTTATATGAAGTTACCTAACATACATCTTCATTTAAAGTGCTAATAACCTATCATCCATCCCATCGTACATCACACTAACAAAAGCGCGCTTCAAACAAAATTATTAAAATCAAGACCAACACTTTGAAACCAAATTAAAATTTTATTATATCCTTAACATGATAACGACCAGCGGTACCCTTATTAAGGTCTTTCAGAATATAAACATTATCAGAGATCTTTTCAACAATTTTACATTTAATAAACTTAGGAGCAAGTTTTGCCGAAAATTAAGTAGGTGCATGAGATTGAACAAAACTCCTTCTCCACACGACATTCCCCACATCAAAAGAAATGACTTTACGACCCTTATTATAATAGCGTGCATTACGCTGATAAGCTTTTAATAAATGAGTTTGAACTTTAACAAAAATATCACTAAGTGAATTAAGAGAATCAGCATAGTGAGTTCTATTGGAAACTTCCAGTTCACTCAAATTATCAATAGAGTCACTTAAACGATGTAAAGAAGCATCAAAAATAAGTTCTCTACCAAACATCAAAAAATTAGGGGTGAAATCTGTAGCTAGATTAACACTATTATTCAAAGCTAATTGAACATTAGATAAATACTTAGACAAAGTTCTATGATCTTCTTTAACAAAACAAGCTATGCAAGTTTCAACAGTTTTATTGTATCTCTCAACTGTATTGTTTTGAGGCGTGTATAAAGTATTATAAAATATTTTAGTGATATTAAAACCTTTCAAACATTCTACGAAATGTTTAGAAGTAAATTGTGTACCAATAATTTTCTATGAAGAACCATCAGCTGTATAAGCAGAACTAGAAACAGAATTTATTTTATAACCTAACTTTGAAAATTGTTCATGACTATTTGAACCCAGAATACAACTATTAGGATCATACTTACTTTTACCAAAATTTATATAAAGTTTTATTTTCCAAAGTTCTTTTGCAAGAACAAGAAATTGTTCTACAGAATCAATATGCTTACCAAATATAAAAGGTGTGTAAATAGGTAACATGTTATGTTTAATAATGTTAATCAAAACCGCATCAAACAATGGCAAAGAAAGACGACTAGCCATGTCCATTATTTCTGTAATGAAATCTGGAAGAGATTCAGAACTCTTCTGTTTCCTCGTACGAAGGTCATGTTCCAGAAAATAGTCAAAATCCGGCCTGTCAAAACGTTTAAGTAAAGCAAGTTTAAGCTCGTGCCAGGATGGAATACGAAAGCGAACTGTGCGAAACCATTTCAGAGCAATACCACTAAGCAAGTCCGTAAATGAACCAACCAACAAAATTTCATCAAAATTTTTGTATAAAAAATATTCTTCAACTTCAGTAATAAATTCTCTAACACAAGAATTCCCATCGAATTTAATTATACTCAATCTATATTATTATACTCTATGTTCTACTCTTTATTAAACCGGGCAACTTAATTGCAGAAAGAAAATTCTTTTTAATATGTTCATTAACCAAAACATTTATGGAATTAAAAGAAAGGCAAAGCGTTCGTCGCAAAAGCTGAGGAAGAGTGTGCAATCCTGTCATTATGATCAAAAGAATGTGGTACATCTGTCAAATTAATCATGTCAGGAACAAAAGGTGCAACATTAGGAACTGTGCATGCACCATCAGTTTCTATGTTATCTTTAGCAAGAGGCAGAGAAGACTGAACTTCTTTATCCATTTTGAACAAACAATATGATTATAATTGATGAGCAAAGCAAAATGCAAGACTTCAAAAGTTATAAAATATTTGAGGTTAAGTTGAAATATTTTTAAAGTTACAAGTTGTTTTTTATGAAAATATCAAAGTGTTTAGCAATGTAAAGATGCAGCAATAATTTACAATATAAGTTCAAGTCACATAAAGTATGATTATTAAGTTAAACCAAAGATCACTTAAAATTAAATATGAAATCAAATTACACCGCACTTAGTTTTACAATGTTGAGTTACTTATACAAAACAAAACTGTCTTACCATACAAATGTTGGTTTTGCAAGAGTAAATGGGTAATGCTGTAACCATAAAAGTTAAACATACACAATAGTACAATAATGTTACTAGGAAATATTGTTTACTTACAAGGAAACATCAAAAAAAAATTCAAGTTGTGAATTACAACAATAAACAATAATGTTTTACAGAAACTATATAATGTGTTCTGTAAACAATACTACAAATTATAAGATGCAACAATAACTAACAAGATCAGGAAGCTACTTCAAGTCCCTGTTCGCAGAGCGACAAACTGTAACAGACCCGGGGTGTGTGTGGGATCAAGTGTAAGATCCTATGTAAGAAATCATACAAGAGCAAAAAAAGAATGTGTGTGTGTGTGTTCTCCTATTAAAAAATAAAAAAAGATGTATGTGTAACAATAAAAGAATTTCGGGCGCCTTGGGAACGCACACTACATTTAAAAAAATACTTGCCAGATAAGACCATTTGTAGAGTCGAACTTCTAATCTTCCGGGGGTGACTAAACTAGGATTATAGGAACAATGGAAATACCTTTGTTAATACCTTCTTTATTATGTCAGTAGCTTCCTTTTACTTTAAATATTAAATTACTAATTTGAGATTATCATTATTGTTGCATCTTTATATGAAGAAAGTAAATTAAGTTTGGGCCAGATGTCTGGCTAAAAAAATGTTAAATTAGACCTCAAGATTTCGGCGTCGAAGATGAGAGAATCCAGAATCCATGAAATGGAAAATTATAATCAGACGAAAGAAAAAGAAAAAGTAGAAGAAAAACGCCACAGCAGGGCGTTTTTTCCGTTAATAAATGACTTTTCCCGTGTGCACCGATAAATCCAAGTAGGTGAAAATCACACTAGAGCATCGTCCAATATTGAAATCCGAAGAAATTAGGGATCCCTCCTTCAGAACACCTTGTCCTGGGTGTTTAAGGCAGCGATTATGGCATCATTTGGCCTAAAAATATCCGTGATTATACCGGATTTGTAAAATTAATTTGGCGAGATAAATGCCTCGATGACGAAATCAGGTCGTAAAGTGAAACGTCCAAAAAATGACAGTTGCCGAACTCAACCATAGCCAATAAAAGACAGTATAAAAATCGTTCCGAAATCGACTAAAATATGAAAAGCATGTAACAGTTTAAAAAACACGTTACAATAGTAATTTCACAATTGGACATGATAAATTATATTGTTTTGGTGTCCATGCATGTTTACTAGTTAGTCATTACAAATTAAGCTTCATTTTGGACTTTTGCTTCAATTTCTAGAATAACTGCTTCATTAGTATTATTGTAAATTACTTTTTTTTCAAATGTGATATTGTGTTTCAGGATTGACATTGCCGGCATTGACTACCAAAGAAAGTTTTAGACCCTTGCGATCAATTCAAAATGTGTTGGAAGCATCATCATCAAAAGGTACTACTTACTTTATATTTTTCTAGAAATTTAATGGAAGTCTTCAATTTAACTTTGGAAAAATTTAATGGCTGTTCGTTAGTCTCGCTAAAACTCGAGAATGGCTGCACCGATTTGGCTAATTTTGAAATATTTGTAGAAGTCCAAGGAAGGTTTAAAAGGTGAGAAAATTTGAAGAAGTTGTAAGGAAATAGTAAAAATAACAATTTACTTTTTTATTTAATCTCCCTAGGGAACCCTTCGTGCGCGAGTCCGACTCGCACTTGCCGGTTTTTTTTTAAATTGCTGAATGGGCACCGCTCTTGACCTCGATCACGCCTGATGGAAAGCGATGGATGAGGTTTATGATGGAATGACCGTGCCCAGAAAATGCCTAAGGCACTGGAACTCCCACGCATCGTCGAAACACGCGCAAATTCGAACGCGTGTGAGACGATGTGAGTGCTGTGAGTGATTATAGCAAATTCGGAATGCGGCCTTTGTGAAAGCACTGCACAGTGTGTTATTTTGCCTTAGTTTCAGACATGTCAATTTTTTATAGAGCCGAATTTGCGCAGGGGAGGCAGCCTCGACGTCTTTTATATGGAACAAATGATTTATCATTTGTTCCCAACGAGTAACACCCTCAAATGTCACACTGTTACTCGATGGGAATGTTTTTAAGAAAAAATTCCCAACCAGTCACACTGTTACTCGATGGGAACTTTTTATTACTAATTTCCCAACCAGTCACACTGTTACTCGATGGGAACTTCTTATTAGTAATTTCCCAACCAGTCACAATATTACAGTAGTTAATGAAAAGAAGAATTAAATCGGTTTTTACTTTAAAAACATTTATTCGTCATATTGCTGGTGATTCTCCTTTGAACGTTTTATTCTTAAATAATTAAATAAAATTACAATACCTAAATACATACATACATACATAGACTCACGCCTGTATCCCCGAAGGGGTAGGCAGAGGTGTAATATTACACCCACATCTCGCCATCTATATTTAAGTCCCACGTAATAAGGGGGGGGGGAGGTACCTAAATACAATCAGCTTTATATAATATATCAGAGTAAATCATCACATTTTACAACAATTATCAGTTCTAATTTCTAATGTTAATTTGAACTTTAAACAATTTTCCAAATACATATAATTAGCCATAAGTATGTTGTGACAATTAAAATTATGTATAGCAAAATAAAGTTATGATAAGCCGGCAACATCAGTTATCGCGAGTGTGTAATGGCGGTTATTTTCCATGCACATTTAATGTAAAAATACTTTTGCATCCCTCTTCCCGCGGCTCCGGCGGCGGCGGCCACGTGTCGTAAGTGGGGGAGAGGGACGCAAAATGAATTAGTCAGAGCAGTGCAACGAAGCAAAGTGCACGTTGTCGACAATGTCAGAGCCCACCGCATCTAGTTCGTCCGGTCAAGTGCCATTAAATTTAATTAAAAGGAATGGTGGGACAATTTTGCTACGAAGTGGACATCAATTTTATGCTAGACGAAAGCATAGTAGCGGATTAATAGTGTGGGCGTGCACAAAACGAAACATTTGCAAAGGAATCTTGAGAATAAAAGTAAGTACCTATATAATAAAGTTTACTGATAAACCTATGGTTTGTTTGTTAATCAATACGTTTATTTGTGAATGAATGCTTTGCATTATTTTCATAAAACTATAGATTTGTTTTATTTCAAGCTACTTAAAGTCCTAAATACCCTTCCTTCCACTTGACACCACCAAAACGACACCACCGGTGGTGTCGTATGGAATCTCTAGTCCATATGACACCACCCTAGTGATGTCCAGAAACTCGTGTTTTTGACAAACAGCTCCCAAATCATTATTTTAAGTTATCTATAGTTAAACGATAATTAATGAAACAGAGTTTATAAAATATTATTTTTTTATTTAAGTGAAGACCGTAGTTATGTAGGTATTAAAGAACGGACCGGAAAACTAGTCTTCCAGCATGTCAACAATTGTTGTTACGTGCTTGTAATAGGCCTTAATGAACTTTTCTTTTAGTGTTTCTTTTCCGGGAAAAAAACTTTCAGCCAACAATTTTGTTGTATTTAATACAATCTGAGCATCACTCAAATGGTCCGTTTGGGTACAAGTATCCTTCATATTTTGTTCCGTTTGCGTTTTCACGGACATATAAATGTCTGGTGTGGCGTCGTCATGTCTACACTCTACGAAATACTCTTGAGTATCCTGCATTTCAAACACATCATCGGGCGAGAGTTGGTATTTAGGTTGTGAACTCAAAATTGATTGACTCTCCATACTTTCTAAATTATGTTTTTAAGTATTTATATATTTCTAAATACGATGACAGTGAACAAAACAGAAAACAAGTGAATTCAGAAACGCCACAGTGACATACTTTTGACGACCCGTATGGCGCAGCGGTAGTGAGGCTGCCTTACGTTCATAGGGTTCCGGGTTCGAATCCCGGTAGGAGCAAGTGTTTGTGCGATGAGCATGGACATTTGTTTCCGAGTCATGGATGTTAATATTTATAATAAGTATGTATTTACAAACAAAAAAGTATCTATGTAGTATATCAACTATCTGGTGTCCACGACACAAGCCTCGTTGCTTAGTGTGGCACTAGATGGCACTGTGTGTAATGTCCAGCGATATTTATTTTATTTATTTTATACTTATATTCTTTAATATCATGTCACATGTGCTAGCATTGTGGAAACATTAAAAAAGTTTCTACTCCGATTTACCCGATGATGTGATACTCTGTTTAAAAAAACCTCTATCTGAGTTCATCTAAAGCCTTGGCCACAGTAATATCACCATTGATTAATTGCATTTGAACATCAAGTATAAAGTCATCATCCACAATGTATTTACTCTTCCTTTTTCCTTCTAAAGCTTCCATACCTAAGTATTTATTCATTTTATTCATGGTTCTGAACAAAGTAACTGTTGTCTTGTTGATTCCCTTTATTAGTTTCGAATGAAAACCTTCGGACACATTATCGGTACGATGTCTTTCACCATATACGCTAAAAACATCTGGGGAGTGAATTTTCAACCAATAATTTTCGATGTAATGTATAAATCTGGTCATGTTTATATTATTAATTCTATAAATTTGGGTTTTGATATACTCCCATCCTTTTAAAGTACATCGTGGTGGCAAGAGCGGTAAAGCCGCTGTTAGAGCGACAATTCTTTTTTCCGGTTTGGTTTGATTATTTTTAAACTTTCTGGCATTTTTCCAAATATTTTTGCACCAGTGATAATAGCAGCCTTTAATTATTACATTTGGATTTTCTTCTTTTATAGCGTTAATTGCCGCGGACTCATAGTCACAATGTACTTTATAAGGTTTAAATTCTGGCAATTGTGATTGAATCATGTGGAATAATAACTCATAGCTTTTCTGTGTTCGATTAGTCATAAATGCACTGATAAGTGGTATCACTTTTGTTTCTTCAAAAGTGCTGCCTATGTCACCAAGAATATTGTAGATTTGTTGGAAGGGAGTCGGGCAGACTGCAAAAGTTCCATCAACGAAATACTCAGTGATATTACAAATCATTTCACGACAACGTATGGGACAAAAAATCAATATGCGAGTACCATCATAATAGTAATCCGCTAATATAGACTCGCGAAATGTTACCGGTATAGTGACCTCATTGATAGATTTAAAAATTGTAGCGGGAACTCCAAGTTCTTTATTTCTTGCATTATAAAGCGACTGTTTAATATTTTTAAACTTTGGAATTGCATTCAGTAAATCATGACCTTTTTGTTTCAATGTAAACACATTATCTTCATATAAGGTTGGTATTGGTTGGTCAGATGTAATTACCTTATTTCGTAATGCGTTAGTTACCAGCAAACGGTCATTTGCAAAGGCGTCTCTTCCGCAAGTGTGATCTTTGGTCTGAGTAATTACGTCATTCTAAAAAGTAATATTAAAATTTATTCTAGTAAAATAAGTAAAGGCTATGGAATACTCGAAAAAATGTCAAATGAAAAGGATGCTTACCATTAAAGTTATAGTACCTGGACACTTTGTCCTTTTGAAGCTACTGCATCTCCATAACACTGAGCCGTTTTTATATCCCTTGTGACGGTGAAATTTATACGTTTGCCAGAGCAAAGCTGTTCCGCCATGAGTTTTTATGTATTTTATGTCTTCAGTATTAGTATCCATGTCCATTTTGAAAAATTAAAAGATTAGGACGGAACGACAATAATATGCAAATTGCAATGAACAATGTCAAGATGACCATTTGAGTGACAGATAAATATAAACTTTGTCAAATGACGTACCTCATTAATGAAACTGCTTGAACTTAATTGGAGTTTTCATATCAACAACTTTGTATGTAACCTCACTAATAGTCGGTGGTGTCATATGGACTAGAGATTCCATACGACACCACCGGTGGTGTCGTTTTGGTGGTGTCAAGTGGAAGGAAGGCTAAATACTTATTCGTTTTCATTTCTTCCAAGCATACGCTATTATTAAAAGCGGCTTAAAACATTTTTTCTTAAGGCTTTTAAAATTGCTTAAAACTTGTTTCAAAATGTATTATTAATAAAGCCGAGTTTACACTATAAGACAACATTAGGCGCGCGACAAGTGACGTTCAACATGTATGCTAAGTAGTAGTAGATGCGTCATACACAAACGCGGCATAAACACTTAATCGATTTATTTGGAACTGTTATAAACACGTGTTTTAAAACAACTTGTTTTAATCATACGCAGGGTTAAACAATATGACGAATATTACTAATACGACAGCTTTGACTCCTGTTATTATTGTTGCTATTTTCTATTTATAGGATCAACGAATACTAGACGAGACTGCTCATAGCCATGCTCCAGACTTTGCGAAGAACGAAATTGATGAATCAATCCATAAATTAAAGACTGAATTGTACAAACCGGACTTTCCTAACATTCCACAAAAATACAATTCCATGATAGGCAACCTTAAAGATGCCGGTATAAATATTGTATCCAACATACCAAAATTTACTAGCGTTAAAAGTACACTGTATAGACAACGGAACAAAGAAGCTGGAGTTTCAAAGATGTTATTTAAAAACGCTCTTGAAGTCGAAGTGCCACCAAGATATAATAACTTTTTGTTAGCAGACTACTCAAATAAAACTAATAATACACGAATAATAGTATTTTCCTCGGTGGAAGCAAGGCAAATTACATGTGAATCAAAAGAATTTTATGGCGATGGCACATTCAGAAGCTGCCCTTCTCCATTCGTGCAATTGTATACAATTCATGTAGATACTGGTAGTACAATAAACCACACAAATATAACCCCTGTGATATATGCTTTAATGACCAACAAAACAATGCAGAGCTACTTAATTCTGTTTCAAATGATTAAGTCGCAGTTGCCGGATTGGAATCCAACAAAATTTAAACTTGATTATGAAAAGGCTGCAATGAATGCCATTATCAAAGTCTTTCCAACAGTCATAATAAAAGGTTGTTATTATCATTACAACAAAGCCATTTTTAAAAAAGGAAAAAGCCTGAATATGACCTCACGAACGTCACAAGATTTGAAGGAGGTGCGAATAATTGAACTTAGTGCGATTCTTCCATTATTGCCCGAAAACGAGATAATTAATGGATGGGTTTACATAATTGCTAGATACGGAGATAGTGAAGGTACAGGCACAAAAAAATTCATTAACTACATGGAAAAACAGTGGCTCCGTGAGGAATATTTAAAAGTGTGGTGCGTTTTTGGTGACGCCCATCGCACAACAAATGCACTCGAATCTTGGCATAATAAACTAAATAAGACCATTGGAACAAAACACCCGAATATTATGCATTTCTTGCACACAATTGAAGAAGATTCTTCTCAGAATACTGTCAGAAATGTTCTGAAACAACAAGGCAAACCGTCAAAAAGAAAACGGGGTAAGAAATCTATATCAAGAGACGAGTTTATTCAGGAAGTGCAGCTGGAATTAACACAAGGTCTTATTTCAGTTGGCCATGCTTTGGAGATTTTACGACACTAGAATTAAGAACTGATACTTATTGTAAAATGTGGTGATTTACTGTGATACATACATATAGGTACAAACATAAGGTTGATTATATTTAGAAAATTGTTCTTTAAAGTTCAAATTAACATTAGAATTAATAACTGTTAATTGTTGTAAAATGTGATGATTTACTGTGATACATGCATATAGGTACAAACATAAGGCTGATTATATTTAGAAAATTCTTCTTTAAAGGTTCAAATTAATATTAGAAATAAGGACTGTTAATTATTGTAAAATGTGATGATTTACTCTGTTATATTATATAAGGCCGATTGTGTTTAGATATTGTTACTATGACTAAAACATTAAAATGAGAATTACTAGCAATATGACGAATGTTAACGTTTAACGTCCGTAATTAAGTAACTGTATTTACCAATGTTGTTATTTTGTTGATTTTAATAAAAATTTAAAAAACCGATTTAATTCTTATTTTCATTAAGTTCTGTAACAGTGTGTTCCCATCGAGTAACAGTGTGACTGGTTGGGATTTTTTTCTGAAGAAATTCCCATCGAGTAACAGTGTGACTGGTAGTGTGACCGGTTGGGAATTTTTTCAGAAAAAAATCCCATCGAGTAACAGTGTGACTGGTAGTGTGACCGGTTGGGAATTTTTTCAGAAAAAAATCCCATCGAGTAACAGTGTGACATTTGAGGGTGTTACTCGTTGGGAACAAATGGAATTTATCACTTTTTGTATGGAAAATATGAAAAATTAGTATCAACATGTTGAGTTTTAGGGGTTTATAGCTTTTAAAAAGGGGTCGAAATTTTCATTATTTTTGCGATAGGACACACCATTTTCGAGATATAAGCAAAAGAAAAAAAAAGATACAATACTTTGTTTGCACCTGAAGGCGAGATGAGATGTTGGTGTGAATTTTAGTTCATGACCTTATTTTATTCCACACATTCTTAATCGCGATTAAAAATAGTCAGATTTAGTTACCCAATAAATATTTAGGTGAAAAACGTCAAATTCAGAATAGCGAAATTGCCATTTTCAATAGATTAATAACTCACTGCCATCTTAGTGGTGTTTCAGATTGGGAAATCGTCTTTTGACAGGAGCAAACAAAATTTTGGTGATTTTTTGAAATTAATACCTAGTTAAGCTTAAGTTATTTTTTTTTTTCTAAAACTACCTAATTCACATTCATTTTTGAAGCACTGATTTATGTGTATGACGATATCTTCATATCGTCATACACATAAAAAACCGGCCAAGTGCGAGGCAGACTCGCGCACGAAGGGTTCCGTACCATTATTTATAAAAATCACTTTTTTCTTGGGAGACCCCTTAAATATTTATTTTATTTTGTTTTTAGTATTTGTTGTTATAGCGGCAACAGAAATACATCATCTTTAAAAGTTTCAACTACCTAACTATCATGGTTCATGAGATACAGCCTGGTGACAGACGGACGGACGGACAGCGAAGTCTCAGTAATAGGGTCCCGTTTGACCCTTTGTGTACGGAACCCTAAAAATCTTCCTAATCCCACATAATATTGTTCTACTTAGTACTTATTATCTATTCTCTGTTGAAGTGTAAAACTTAAACTTAGATAGTTTAAACCAACTGCAAATCTCACTGTCTATCATTTATTACCCAACTGCACCAGAGTTATGTTTTTATAACATATTCACAGTGTTGTAATTTAATATTATTGTTGCAGATCCTGAAGCTCCAGGACATAAAGTTTCAAAAACTGTTGTAGATGCTGAAATGAAGGAAAATGTTGGTAAGTGATGAATCTATTGTTTTATTGCCACACGCTTGAATTCAAAATTAAAAAAAAAAACATTTTCTGTCTGTCTTAGCAAAAGAGTGAAGTTAGTGATCACATAATTTAATTAATTATAATATGTTTTTACTACAGTATTATTTTTAAAGAACTTTATGAAAGAGTTGATTATGACTTTTTGAACCAGATCTTTCAATTATAATACTATCTTAAATACATTATCTAAAATTTTACTATAAATATTTTGAGATTTTTTGTAATAAACATGAAGTATGTTTTATTTGTAATTACTTTCCTTTCCAGAATCAGTTGCTGAACCTAATTATTCAAAAGTTCCTGTAATTCAAAATCTTGAAATTGTTAAAGATATAGGAAATGATCATATTCCTGGTAAGTTAAAAATAAAGGAAATCTATATTTTAATAAGATACGTGAGCTATTGATTGATTTTTATATCATGTTATTTTTAAATTTCAGAGACGAGTAAAACTGAGACAACTAAAGTTGTGCATAAAAGGAAACAATGCACTCGTATATCTCAAGTTGAGCAACTTTTGCGTAGTAAGCTCTTACGAGTTGGTGTCAAGCTGAGCAAATGCCGCAGCAAAGTTAAGAGGCAGACAGTAAAGATCAGAGCTATGCAAAATATTGTTTCTCTCGAGCTCTCGACAACTGGCCCACCACAGCAAAAACTTTAACTTTACTGCAATTTCGAGAGCACAAAAAGGGTCTTAAAGGGCGACGTTTCACACTAAAAGAAAAGCTTACGGCTTTATCTATTTTTAAGCAAAGCCCAAAGGGCTATCGATTTTTTAGAAAGATATTTATCTTGCCTTCACCTCAGACACTGGTGAAACTAATAAATATGGCTAATATCAAGCCCGGAATAAATGAAAAAATTATACAGCAGATTAAGAAGGCAGCTGAAAAAATAAAAAATATAGAAGATCGACTATGCATTGTTTTGTTCGATGAGATGTCACTAAAATGTAACCTAAGTTACAGTGAAAGAAAAGATTGTGTTACTGGGTTTGTTACTAATGGTAAAGAGACACATCCTGAGTTTGCAGATCATGCTCAAGTTTTTATGATAAGGGGGTTAGTAAGAAATTACAAGCAGCCTGTAGCCTACACATTTTCGCAAGCTGCTACAAAAGGACCTGAATTGGCAGCGCAATTGAAAGTTGTTATTGCAAAATTACAAGAAGCTGGTCTGATTGTGGTTGCCACTGTATGTGACCAAGGTACCAATAACACGCAATGCATAAAACTTTTAATGCAAGAAACCAATGCAACACTTTTAAGAAAAGGAGAAGAACAAAGAGGTAATTATTTCCTTGTCAATGAACACGAGATCATACCTTTATATGATCCACCCCACTTAATAAAATGCATTAGGAATAATTTAATTTCCAAAGATTTGGAATATATTAAAGATGACATCAAGAAAACAGCAAAATGGTCACATAGTTTGTCTGCACGATGAAAACCCTGGATACAAAGGAATTAGACTAGTTCCAAAGTTAACTGATTACCACTGTATCCCAGCAAAAATCCCAAAAATGAAAGTAAAATATGCTACACAGGTGTTTAGTCAAACTGTAGCGACAAATATGGGCTACCTTGCAGGTAAGCATAATTACTGTTCAGCAATTTTATTTATGAAAAATTCAATGCTCTCTATTAGTTGTAGTAGTTGCAAATAATTAATAATTAAATAATTTTAATTTCGATTTCGATAATTATCGAATCGACACATCATTAACTTATTAGGAACCTTACTAATAAAAGGTAACAGTATTGTCCCATCTATTTGATTAAGCATTCTGCATTTAATTTATGGTAAAGGTCATATGAAATAATATTAACATAATATGTAGTACAGATCGCGCAAAATAATTTGGTGGCTCTGAAGTTAACTACAAGTGACATTTCTCGCAGCTTTCGCCACTTTCGCCCGCGCGCCTCCCCCGCGCACACCTGTATTCATCTAAATTCGTCTACTGCGCAGCGTTCCGCGCGAAGTTCAGAGCCGCCAAGTTATTTTGCGCATACTGTAATTTGGCTCTTACCAAAGCTTTTTTTTTTTACAGATAAAGGAATTCTGTCATCGGAATCGAAGGAAACCGCCGACATATTATTATTTTTTGACCAGCTCTTCGACTCAGTCAATGGGAGCTTCGGCAAACGAAAAAAATTTGGAAAGCCACTTCTAGGGCCTGCAACTCCAACATCAACACACCATGAAGTATGGCAACATTCAAAACAAATGTTGAATAAGATTTGTGCATTCTCAGTCTTTTAAAGTGGAATATGTTCCAACTATTAAAAACTGGGTATGGACAATAGAGGGCATAGAGTTGTTATTAAAAAAAATACATATCAAATATGGGGTAAATTCGGTTTGGATGCGGCATCTGAATCAGGACCCAATCGAAAACTTTTTTGGGTACCCATTAGGAGTCACGGGTGTCGCAATGTAAATCCATCCCCAGAAAAATTTGAGTCTGCGTACACAACATTACTAGTTAATAGCCTCTCTAGTGCCCATACTCCAGGAGCAAATTGTGAAACAGATAATTGTTATGCCCTTAGTAATGTCATCATCACAGACAGTGACGACTGCAAAGATAGTCTATGTGAATTAAATAATATACCAGAAATAACAATTACACCCCTTGAAGAAAAAAATGATCCCCGCAAAATGGGTGCATTGCAATATGTTAGCGGATATTTTGTAAAAAATGCAAAGAAAAATATCTTCAAGGGGTGTAGGCAATGTAAAAAAGACATGTTGAGTGCAGATGAGCTGGAGTATATAAAATATAGAGAATACTGTAATAAAAAATGGCTTTGCAGTCCAAGTCATGCTCTCCTAAACTGTATATCAAGTCTGCAAGATATCAATTACCACATTCTAAAATATAATTTGGAAAACCAACATATTTTCGAACTTATTAAAACAATAATTTTAATGCATGTGGAATTTGATTTTATTAGATGTAAAAAACATAAAGAAATCCTAATAAACTATATAATAAAGATATCTTGCAGACTATTCATATTTAATTATTGTAAAGAAATTAATAAAATATTAAGCAATAGGAGAGAATGTGATGATGATAGCGATCCTTTTAAATTAAAGGCAAAAAAATATTATTATAAATGTTTTAAAAGAAAAAATAAATAATGTATTATTTCATTTTTATAGTGTTTTATTTCTGTGCAGTAACAATCTTGGTATATTCAATATAGTATGACCAATATTCCATCTCTCTGATAAGATAAATCAGGAAATAAATTTGTGTTAGACAAATTTATTTCCCGATTTATAAAAAGACGAAGCATTACGGGTGGGAACCTACACATTCGAGCATCTATTAGTATTAGTTCCAAAACACGTGTAAAGAGGGCGACACTTTGATGTTTCCTATTTACCAGCTGAGTTTGGTCTCTATGTCCTATATTATAAGTTACTCTGTGTGTGTGACACAACAACTGTTTGAACTGTAACTTTGACGTTTAATAGGAACGCTCGCCATAGACCAGGGGCATGAAACTTTCGAACAAACGTACAATTCGAAATTGACAATGAATGTTAGCGCCATCTATCGATCAGGGAACCCCCATTTTCAAAGATAGTTTACTTATTAATGACACTAGATGGCAGTTTAGTACTAGACCGGAAACTATTTTTAATAAATTAAATAATTAGCCATTAGAAAAATACCAGAATGCATGTAAAAAATTAACTATTTTATTTAAGCTATTTAATAATCAAAATAATTTTATTTGCTTCGTATAAATTTAAATAAATTCTTAGTTTTTATAACAGCAACACCAAATGTTTTATAATTTTGTTCAAAACTTTGCTACTTTGCTATTTCGTTCCAAAGACTACAATATAATTGTTTCGTTCGATGTTCGTTCGTTTCTTTGGTGTTCGTTGTTTGTGACTTTTCGTGTATTTTGATATCTTTCTACGACTTGGCGCTCATACGGATCCTGATTTTCTCCCTCATAATACCGGAACCCACCTGGCTTTGAATTTGGACACCGATTACTGCTTTTCTGATCTACTTGGCGATATACCTGGACTGCTGACTTCTGCCTTTCGATTCGGTTTTGAGGTAGAAGATGCCGAAGAAATCGCGGTCACGTTGCTATTTTGAGTGCAAAAATGATAATATGTTTTGATTTTTCTAAATAAATTATGTGATTTAAATAGGTGTTTCATTTCAGCAACGCAGCTGCAGTTTTTCTTACCTATATAAAGTGTGATATTAAGTGTAGGGAAATTTGTAAGACGACAAAAGTGCAAAATAGTGTAATACTATAATTTATAAATATTACACTTTTGTCTTTCTACAAATTTCTCTACACTAATATCACACTCAAAGCCTATTTGGGTGGCCCAATTCAAGAAATCACTAAGTCCTAAAAGTGACATTTGAGATATTTATAATTTTATGTTTTAAATGTCTGCTGAAATAACATGCGTTGATTAAAAAAAACAATTTAAATATATATTTTAGCGCAAACTAAGTAATTTTATTTATTGAAAGAATCAAAACGATATATGTAACAGGAGTCTCTTAATAAAATATAAAAAAACTTGGACTTATTTCTAATCAATGGACTTAGTAATATTAGAGCGATAAATGGTGGACTTAGGTATATTATTGCTTTATACAGTACAACATTTAAACAAAATCAGCTTATCATTCTACTTCTTCTTCAGAATCGAATTCTGCAGTTATGGGGTCCCGAGTTCCATTTAATAAATCCTCATAAAAATACCTTTCCGATTCAGGAACAGATTCTAGCAACCGCTTTACATCTTGCAATTTAGCAGCCTTTATAGTTAAGGGTGCGTCGTAGCAGTCATCAGGCGTTTCGTTGACTAATCTGCTGTAACCGACCTTATATAATGAAAACGGCTTAAAATCTTGACCTTTCATAGACATAGCAAACTCTGGTTTACCGCTTCTTTTGAAAATAACTCTACGGCATTTGGATATACCAGGCAGACTCGCTTTTATTCGTTCATCGTACAGTTTTTTATAGTCTTTTACTTTCAGAACATCATGAGGGCTACTTTCCTTCATCAAACTTTTCTCTAAGAATACTATTTCAAATTTGTTTGTATTTTTACTATTTTTAATGAGCTGAACATAATATTCTGGTGTATATATTTTGTCATACTTCTTCCTTTTTCTTTCGATAAGAGCAAAATCACGATCGATGGGCATCATTGAATGTCCTGGTATCGGGTATGAGACTGTTATTTTCTCAAATACTCCTTTTGCGCACAGTTGATCCAAATCCAATCTATTCTTGTTTTGACTATAGCAGTTGTCACAGTAAAGATCTAACTGGTGTTGACTCGGAGTTTTTTCTTTGGTAATATAATATTCCAGTGCAGTTATTACCTCATTGGGTCCTTTGTGTGCGTAATTCTCAGTAAATAGAAACATAGCTGCAGTATTCTGACACAAATTATGCACTCCAAAATTATGCAGCCATAACTGTCTTAAATAGTATTCGTCTGTGATATTAGTTACAGGGAGAGCCAGATTTTTCTGGAAATCAAAGCATAGTGATAAACTGTTTGATGGTTTCTCTTTTTCGACTTTAGACAGTGTCTTTAAGAATGCCTCAGCTTTTCTCAGGTGCAGTTCATGTGCACCTCTAAGTTGTTTTGTTTTATTTGTATCTTTCGCTAATTCAGCAGAGGTAATGTCAACTTTAAATTTTTCACACGTCGTACATATATCTTTCCTAGGTTGTCCAAAAGATATATTAAAATCTTGGTTCAATATGCATCGAAACTTTTCATAAGGTACAATGCATTCAGGATGTTCAAGACTGAATTTTCGATGCAATTCAGCAATGCTTAAATGCGAATCTAAGAACTTTCTATGCTTACTCGAGGCACGAGAGTAATGTGATTGTCGGGCTGGTAAACTCTCAATGAATTTATGAACTTTATTCACAGATTCTACATCAATCTTTGGATTGCTTTGGCGTCCTCTACCATCAGAAATTTCTTTTTCTTGATGTTGGACTTTACATACCAACCTTTCTCGTTTAATCCCGTGTATCGCCAGAAATGCTTTTTGGCAGACTTTGACGGACTTCTTTGGTAAATTAATAATATATTCGAACACTCTTCTTGACCTAGACGTCGTTAAACTCCCCTTACTCCGTGGACGAAATCTTTTAGGAATGACTTCCTGTAAACATCCTTGCTGATAAATATTTTGTTCCGTGTGGCTTTCAAGACTAATAAATTTATGAAATGTTGTTTCAACCTGCTTTTTACTCAATTTATCTTTACACTTGCAGCGGCAATCCGGAAGATCCTTCAAACAATGTTTTTTAAGATTTCTTTTGATTTTTTTGGTCCTTTCCCATTGGTCTTGTCTAGAAATTCTCTTTTTGCCAATTTGAGTTAAACTTGTACTTTTTACAGCTTCAGTTTCTACAGCTTCGAACAAACCAGACTCAGGGTTTAATACGACATTTTCGCCATCATCTTGTTCTGAATTTGATTCAGACTCAAATAAACCACTTGTCTCATTTAGCTTCTTACGTTTTGGTGTAATGCCAGAAATTGAAGGTAGTTGTGGAGAATCTATTGGTGGTAACGTTGCAACTGGTGAAGACGGCTGTTCGTTGTTTAAATATGCGGGTACATTATTCTCGAAAGCACGATTACTTTGCGGTAACTGAAAACTATAAAATAAAACAATAAGACCTACATTACGGTAACAAAATATGTAGATATCGTAAAATTTACTGTCGATTATCACTTGAAAACATAATATAATAATAATTTGTCTCATGGACTAAGAGTACCAATGGTAGAAGAAACTTTGAGGTAGGTAAATACCTGTTAGAGAAAGCGGGTAGGTGTACATCGGCCAAAATAGTAATGGACGATTTTCGGCTTGAATCATCTGGTATCCATTTGTCCTCAGAATAAGCAGAATAATCGAAAATATCATCGCCATTGTATGTCTTATTCTGCTTCATGCGTTTTGGTGTAATGCCAGAAAATGAGGGTAGTTGTGGAGAATCTATTGGTGGTAACGTTTCAACTGGTGAAGACGGCTGTTCGTTATTCAAAGCAGGTACATTATTTTTGAACGCACGAGTTCTTTTGGGTGTCCATTCGTCCTCTGATGAAGCAGAATAATCGCCAATATCACTGGTGGTACTTTCCTCAGAGTCAAAGCGGCCGCTTTGTTGTATTACTCTGTAATAATGCAATAAACTTAATAAAAGAAAAAAACAAACTCGCAATCGGTAACTGTCTTAGCCAGATTACCCTTTTGAAAATACATCTAGTTAGTAAAACAAAACACTCACCTCTTCAGTTTGTCATCCGGATCCATTTTAACTTAACTACGCACGTACACAATATAAGATTTTAATCAAAATCGCAACAAAACCTTCTCGGCGACAACTTATAAAAACCGTTATGAAAAAAATCTGTCATGTAATTTGACGTATTGATGTGTGTTGCCATTAGGACTTAAAAACAAAATCAATGGACTTAGCGATTTCTTCCAAAAAAAACTTACGACTTAGTGATTTCTTGGACATAGAGATTTTATGAATGGAAGATCCGACTTTTTTGATTTTTTAAACTTTCGGAAATGGCACTTAGAGATTTTTCCCAAAAATCTTGAATAGACCATTCGAAAGGGAATGAAAAACTTAATAAACCAGTGTTGATATCTCGAAATCGTTAAAAATGGACTTAGTCATTTCATGAATTGGATCACCCATTTGGAAACATTAGTACACCAGCCAGCGCTCCCTGTAGGATTTTTTGGGTACTAAAAGCGCCACCTACCGTTCAGGGAACCCAATTAATGTCCATTTTCAAACATAGAGATGCGCATCTATCTCAGTTATAGTATATAGTCTATAGTCTATGCCATAGGCTAAAGCACGGTCTTAGCAGTCCATGGAAAAAAGCAACTACGGTGACCGGACGATAGGTTTAGTTCCGAAAATCATCAAACTTTACACATTTTTCAATAGCAACACAAAAATTTAGCTCTGACTGTCCATTTCTTTCTACGCAGAATGTCTACAATTATTAACTTTGAATATCGTCAAAAATATAGCGCAACGCACGGTCTTAGCAGTCCATAGAAAAAAAGCAACTACGGTCATACGGTGACCGGACGATAGGTTTAGTTCCGAAAATCATCAAGAGATGTCGCTTTGTTAAACTTTTCACATATTTTTCAATAGCAACACTAAAATTTAGCTCTGATTGTCCATTTCTTTCTACGCAGAATGTCTACAATTATTAACTTTGAATTATACTTGTTTTCTTCAAAAAGATAGCGCAACGCAAACTGTAAAAATGCAAAACTGAATAAAATAATCTGTTCATTTATAATTGTGCTTGCAAATAATATATTTTAGTAGGAGACGACTTTTAAAACAATTAGATTTTCAAGTTCCGTTTATATACTTCTATTTAGAACGGAATTTGTTTGTCATGGCGCCCGGCCGGCACACTAAGTTGTTGTTTATGTTGCTTTGATTGTGTTACTAATAATTTCGTGGCTTTTCGACAACTTTTGCTATTTCAAAGGACATCGATATCTCTGTTTATATTATGTTGACCCGTGCGCACTACCTATTAGGACTTCGATTTGCTTCCAATCCGGACTTGACGCAATGGCATCTCCTTTCAGATGTTGTGTTCGTCATTGCACTTCAGCTCGTAGTAAGTATAAAGTATTCATACAGTCTTAACTGTGGACTTTATCACAGAAGTATGTAAGACATAGTTTTTCAAAAAATAAACTTATGTCTCCAATTCCAGGTGAAGATTGCCATGTAGTTTTGCATTCGTTTCCCAACCCCAATAAAGAAGATGGCAGATTTAAAACCTGGCTTTACGCAATTGGAGGAGATCTTCTGGTGTTGGTCAGCCAATTTATATTTAAAAATAGAAAAGTATGTCACAAACATTTTGAATCCAAATATCATACAAGAAGTTCAAGATTAAGTGCTAATGCAGTGCCTACCTTGCACTTAAAAGGTATTTGAAACATTTATTTGCTTATATTCATTGGAGAACTGTTATTCATAGTTTTAGTTGTAAAAAAGTGTGCCTGGAAATAGTAAAAAAGTTACATTTTTGTTATTTAATTATACAAAAATCAAATTAAAGGAAACATAATATTGAACTTTAAAATTACAATGAATAAATACATATAAATATTTAATAATAAAATTTATCTTATTTTCCAACTAATTTTAATTGTTGGTGAATTGACCTATCTCCATTCATTGACATAGGTACTAATGACACAAATTGTATGTAATCAGCATAATTCAGGGTATTTAAAATATGTATGTATTTCATTTACAGGCATTATTATTATAGGAATAATTTAATTACGAAGGACATGAAAGTCATAATAGAAAATGAAGTAAAAGTTGCGAAATGGGAACATTTAATAAAACTTTATGAAGAGAATCCTTCCTATAAAGGACTAAAAATGATGAAAAATCTAATGGAAGCCCACATTGACCCAAAAAAAAATCCTAAAATGAAGGTTAAGATGGCAACTCAAATATTCAGCAGAACTGTTGCAACCAGTATGGGATACCTAGCCGGTGAGTAGTATAATAATCACTCATCCATCAGATACACATTCCTGATCCTATAGTATTTACCTATAGTCCATAATTTCTTTAAAGATAATATATTAAATGGGGATATATTTCAAATCCATCCCACTCAAATAAATAATTCATTGAAACTTTGAAACTAAGCTAACAATAAGCTAACTTTCTAAGCTATGTTATAGCACTGATTATCTGACCCATAGTATTAATTAATTGTTATTTGCTGCTTTTGGTCATCTTCAAAGTGTATCTAAAAGTCATATTTCTACAATTAATTTTATTTCTAATTTTTCAGA